>BROG01000946.1:0-206544 GCA_030159075.1 Atrina japonica
ATCTATGTCGTGGACATTCTATTGGTATCTGAGATTTATTATATTGTTTATAAAGTGATTGGAAGCCTGAGATAACTTTTGTTATTATGTTTATAATATTCATAAAAACCTGTGATCATTTGTACCAAGTCTGCTTACATTATACTTGAGCCATAAAATGTTTTCAAAACATGCCTAAATATCTATATATAAAGTCTCCAATCTTTTTACATAACTAAGGAAAAGGTGCAAGCCTTGTGAACATGATTTAAGTGAGCATGGAGCTATTCATGTAACATTGCTAAACAAAGATGATACAAAATTATTATTTAATTTTGTCGAATTATTTGTTAATGTATAGTCAAAATGCAATTCAAAGAATAAATAACATAATCTAGAAAATCTTTAAAGGGCAAAAACAAGGGTCAATAAGAGTGAAATAAAAGGTCGCATCTGTGGTTCTTTATGACTAGATACTATTGTGAAAACGACGGGGGAAAACGCATGAAGTCAAAGAAACAAAGATACTAACTTTTGATAATTAATATTTAAGGCGATTAATAATCATACCGACACACAAAAACGAAGTTGACAAAATATTTTTAAAATTAGTCTTAGATAAAATTTCAAGAGAGAAACTGAAAGCGGTAACGCTTCGTTCTAGATCACCCGGAATCAGTTCATCTGTTAAACAATATCCATCGAAACTTGTCAAAGAGGGTTCCGTTTAGATTTATTTTTTGCGTTAGCTCTTCAGTAAATCTGACATAAAAGCTAGCTTTATAAGTATAATGAGGAAGTACCACTGGATATCCGAAACTCCAAATTAATTAGAATACGACAATATAGATATAAAAACGGTCTCAACACAGCGAATTCCAATGGGGTGGAACCAGTTGTCTGGGAGAAGACAGCGTTCCCATTTAGCATATCACACCTGACGCAAATGCAACCGATATGCAGGATCGTGTTCAACATATGAACATATCATATACAGATTTAACCTACTCATTGACACATTTTTGACAGGGATATCGAAACCGTGTTGGATGTCAGCGTTCCGCAAACTTTACGGTCGGTATAATAGTCGTGTTTGCGATAAATCTGTTTCAATAAGTGAAATGTTGAGTTACCTGTTCGATGGCAGTTGTTGAGACGTCTGTACCAATTGAGACGAGGATTCATTCCGCACGTATTTCATTTTAATTTGACTTTGGACTCACGCTGTTGTGACCGGCCTCCATGGCATCTGATCCAACCTCTTGATTGTCCATTTTTACCATATTTGTACCCATATCCTGGACATCCTAAAGACTTATACTTTGGTATCTGAGATTTTTATATTGTATTGAAACCTATGAAGATCCAAAAAGGTTAAGCTCAGTGAAAAGGTCTGATTGGCGAAAGGAAGTCACTGTGTAATCAAGGATGCTATTTAACATTCATGAGAGTGGGAGCGCAAATTGTTTAAGAAGATCCCCGTATCGACCATAAAGAGTAAGGTTTTTGATATTTACTTTTAAATATTCTAGATAAAAATCACATAAATGATTTATATCAAAATGATTATATAATGTATGAATATACCATCAGTAATGTGACAGAGAGGATAAAAGGTCCATAGGTCAATATATATAGAAAGTGTATTTTGGAAGACTTGACCTGACATCGAATGTCATGGAGAAGTACCTTCAAGATGGCTTGTAGAGTCTTACACAACCCCAGTGTAGTTATTTGGCCAGTTTCATTAATTTATGACTCTGTCATAATGTATCTAAACAATAACCACTTTTTTGCATTTTACTCGGTATAACTAAAATTTTGGATCAATCTTAGTTTAGATAAAGATAATATCAATATGATGACACGTCAATGACGTCAAGAATCTGTGTAATGGTGAGTAAGTATTCTTTTAAAACCAATGGAGTATCCCTTAAAATAACATAATTCTGTTACTAAATAAAATAGTTACGTTATCAGTTATATTTTATATATTATAAATGTTTGTATATCTGTTGATAGCCTTATTTATCTTCCGTTGTAACTTTAATATTGAGCAGTTACAAGGTTTTCAAAAATTCATAATTGGAGTTTCATAAAGCCAGAACTGATTACTGAGGTAAAAATATTGTATTACTAATAATAATGGTTCCACCAGATAGGCTCGAATTGAATATTTGTTTATAAGGAACATCATAATAATTGTCAGTTAGATGGAACGAAATATCAGCATCCCCTTTTAGCATGCCACACCCGTCACAAATGTTCCCTCAAGTTCGGTGAAACGGTCAAGCTCGGTCAAAAGGTCATCAGTCAGTTCCAAATTTGATTGGCGAAAGAGAGTCACGTGCCGTGCTCCAGAATTCTATCTTACATTCATGACAGGGGGTTTCATATTGTTTTACTAGATTCCGGTATCGATCATAAAGCGTCCTTAGTGACAAAATCCTTAAAATTTCAATCGAATGTTAAAAGCCTCATAACTGGATTAGATGTACTGTTGTGATGTTTGTTTTGTGATAAAGTGAATGTAATGTGTACTGGTACGTTGAAAGTACAGTTTCCTAAGAATAACCCCTGATAAAGTGAAAATGTTTTTGTAAATGTAACCGTTTGATTAAATGTTTCATTGCATTTTGATTGGTTAAAAATTAAATACAGCATTTTCCAGTTACTTTGCAGTGAGTTGTATTTTCACTTAGTTAAAATAATCAATGAAAATTATCAGTGAAAAAAATAGATAATATTTAATTGATAAATTTAATAAACATATTATTGAAAAAGAATTAAAAGCAAAATTAACAGAATATTTTCCAAGAACTATCTGAATCAAAATATATAAAATCAGAAATACCAAAGTATCAACCTCGTCACGAGATTTAAGACACAACATACAAATCTGGTGAAAACACTATAGAAACATAATTGTATCTTTGAAAATCCAGACGTGGAATCAGGTGCTATGGGGAGTAAGCATCCCCTATTTAACATACATGTGTATAAACATCTGAAAGACAATCGTTACTACTAATGTTGATCCCCATTTATATAAGAAATGTATTGCATGATTTTGGTTATGAGTACTCTTCTTAGGTATTGAAAATGGTGTGTATACCAATAGAAATTGAATTTCCTGAACTCTATGAAATTGAGGATAAGTAGCATATTATTCTTTAGCGAACTAAATATACCAAACAATATACTTCTATCCTCAACTATAGTCACTTTTATCATATGAAATGTGTGCGATGCAACTTCATAACATTTCATTACATAGATATTTTATATGTAACAAGCATAATAAAGCCTAGCGGCGATTTGATTGGCTAGCGTGCGGAAAACTGAACTACTTTTATTTACATCGTTTACAAATTTCATTCGTCTGAGGGTTGGCAATTACGTCTCTTGCTGTTTTTTGACTTCACTTGAATTTGATTTGAAACAATCGAAATGTTTGGAGATAATTTTTCATTTTTTGTTTTATTCAAGTTTTCCTAAATTCAACATCGGGTGGATTATACTTAGATGTAATTAATTATTTATAATGTAGGCTATTTATGCATTTAAACATAAGATATATTTACAGTATGTATATGCAGTTATTTTTGCGAAAGTCAAATCAACTCTGTCTCGACAGAAAGGTTAACATATAATTTCGAATTTATCCCCAGTCATCAGAAAATGTCCTGGAAAGTGTATATCATACGATAAAAAGAATCTGTCACGAGTTTCAATTTATATCATATGTATGATACTTCCCATCTCATGGAAAACTCAAAACTCGCATAATAAATGAGATATGAGTGGAAACTACTATAATACTATAATATACAGATCTTACTTTTTATGTTTTATATACTTTTGTATACTTTCTCTATGCCCGCTGTTTTTATTGATATAATTTATACTGTCTACATACATATATATAAGTATATGTGCGTAATTTGTTTATGTTATATTTGATTTTTGTAATTTTTCATTTATAATATTGTTTAAGTCACACTCAACAATTTTTTCAGTTATATGTTGGCAACCAATTTTAATGGCGGAGGAGATAACCCGGTTACAGTTGTATCGGGAAGAGACCACCGACCTTCAGCAAAATATACAAAATATAACAAAATATAATACTACACATTTATATAACAAATATAATGTATTATGTATCAGTATATGTTTGTACACATATATGTATTATATATACTTTTTGTGTACTTTTCAACGTGTTAATGGCTTTGACGTTATTTGTCTTTTAATTGGCTGTATGTTTGACATGATTAGTCGTTAAAATGAATGTCAGTGTATTTTTTCTCTCCTAAATGGATTTATCATGGTTTGTATTTGTACTTAATGAAGTTCGATCTAATTTGTATTCATGTTTTGTCAGTACCTTTGTTCGTTGCATTCTAATTGCTGTACGGTATATAAAATAAAATTATGTATCTACCATCACAAAGTCTCATTACGGAAGTCCATAGATGCCAAATTTTATTAAGATTGAATTCCAGCGGCTGTCAGGTAACAATATATTGCCTGCGATTTTATTATATAGATACATCTTCACAGTTTTGGTTTTTGAAATTGCTCTTTAATTAAATAGTTTATTTTCAATTTGATTATTCCCCGTGGACACGTGAAAAGCTTTAGTAGTAGTACAGGTGCGTATAATTAATATTTATATCAATTCTATATGTAACCGGAACGAAAAGAAATATAAGGAAAAAATTATCGGTTTTAAAAGCATACTTATGGCACACCAACATTACTATCAGAAGTTATACCTAGTTTTTCTCCAGTTTTACCCACTTAAAAGATTAAATTAGGTTAAAGTGCAAACAACTATGTGTAAATGCGCTAAAATCACAAAAATGCGTTAAATCTAGTTTTTTTTTTTTTATATATTTTTATATATATAACATATTGACCTCATTAATCGTTTATGCATTCGATTTATATTGTGACGTCATATAAGGATTATAAACCTCCTTTCGAAGCAGTATATGGAAAATATACCGTCTTCACGTGTCCAGTCAAAGCCAACGGGTATCTCAGATACAGGGGTACATATATAATTACAGTCATTAGTTTTATTACTGACCGCCCACGAGAATATGTCGGGTTGATTAAGTCTATGGCGAGGCGAAGCCGAGTCTTCCATGGACTTGATAAACCCGACATAATTTAATGGATGGTCAGTAATAAACGTAACAACTGTTTTATTTTGTCAAGGACAACATCCTCATTTAGTAAAATTGCCACTGTACATAGAATATACCGTATTGTATATATAGCCTATATGACTATATACATTGGGTTATGAGAAAATAAGAATTATTTTGAGAAAAAAAAGACCCACATTAACTGAAGAAACTAGGTTTAACGCATTAATATGATTCTTCAAAATCCATACTATATGTCAATTTAATAACGCCTAAATACTCATTATGTACACTAATCCTTTTAACTAATATGCATATCATTAATTTGTATCGAAAAAATGTGTTTAACATTGCGAAAAGCAGCATTGTTATTGTCATAGCTCCAGCAAATGTTGGAAATCTTACTGTATACATACATACATTCATTCATTCATTCATTCATTCATTTATTCATTCATTCATAGATAGATAGATAGATAGATAGATAGATAGATAGATAGATAGATAGATAGATAGATAGATAGATAGATAGGTAGGTAGGTAGGTAGGTAGGTAGATAGATAGATAGATAGATAGATAGATAGATAGATAGATAGATAGATAGATAGATGGATGCATAAATCCATCGGTCAATCCATCTATCGACCGATCGATAGATAGATAAATAAATTGATTGATTGATTGATTGATTGATCCGCCACTGAGATGAATTCTGAGCATGGATATCTCTAATCTTGTATTCAAACCATGTTATCTAATTTTAAAAGTTTAGCATTACTTTGCTAGTAGTTAGATCAAATTCTGATACTATCTATTTCAGATTTTTTTATGTATCTGATGAGTACGAAAAGTATAAAAAATCTCAGATACCAAAGTATAAATAAATAGAATACCCAGGTCATAGATGCAAATCCGGTAAAAATGGACAAACACGGACCTATGGAAACCAAGTGGGATCAAGTGCCATGGAGGTGTAAGCATCCCCTGTCGACTGGTCACACCCGCCTTGAGTCCACAGTCAAGTCCAATGAAATACGTGAGGAGTGTATCCTCGTTACAATTGGTACAGACGTCTCAACAACAGCCAACGAAAAGGGAACTCAACATTTCACTTAGTGAAATGCGTGTCCGTATTACGCTCATTTGATATACCTACAACGGATACCGATTTTGAGCTACCATATTTATATCGGATACCTAAACTTCATAAAATCCCATATAAGCAAAGATACATAACAAAATCCAGCAAATGTTCTACCAAACCTTTATGTTTAGTCTTTACTAAGATATTGACAACCATTAAGAAGTAACTTCAACAATATTGTACAGTTGCTTATTCCAGAAGAGGTGTAAATCTGATGTGAATACTAAAGAAAATTCTAAACAGCTTTTAGAAAATTTGAAGGCACACAATTTTTCTCGAATTCACAGTATCAAAACTTCTGACTTCTCTACTCTTTGCACAACTATTCCACATAAAAAAATTAAAAGAAAACGTTTTAGCATCATAGACAACTATTTTTTCACTTAAGGTGGTACCCGGAAATTTAAATATCTAGTGATTGGCTATCAGGATACTTATTTTGTCTAACAACACTCTGATTCTACACATAAATACACTGAAGTTGATATTAAAACATGCTGGAATTTCTAATAGACAATATATTTGTAATGTTCGGAGACGTGGTCTTTCAACAAACTGTCGGAATTCCTATTGGAACCAATTGTGCCCCTTTTTGGCCGACCTGTTCCTTTATTCATACGAAACAGACTTCATTCAGAAACTGCTGAATCAAAAGAAGAAAAACTTAGCGATATCATTTTACTTAATATAGACACAGACGGGAAATTAGGAACTAAGCTATACGACAGACGCGACGATTTCGGGTTTCCCATCGTAAATTTTCCAAATTTAAGTAGTAATATCACTCAGTCACCCGCACATGGAGTTTATATTTCACAAGTGATCCGATATGCCAGGACGTGTACTACATATGAACATTTCATATACAGATGTAAACTACTCACTGACAAATTATTGACACGTGGATATCGAAAACCGCGTTTAAGATCAACATTCCGCAAATTTTACGGTCAGTATAATTGCCTTGTTTGCGATTACTCTGTTTCACTAGGTGAAATGTTGAGTTTCATTTTTGTTGACGGTTGTTGAGACGTCTGTACAAATTGTGACGAGGATACACTCATCACGTATTTCATTGGACTTGACTGTGGACTCATGGCGGGTGTAACCGGTAGACAGGGGATGCTTACTCCTCCATGGCACCTGATCCCACCTCTTGATTTCCAGAGGTCCGTGTTTGTCCATTTTTACCGAATTGGTATCTATGTCCTGGACACTGGACAATCTATTGATTTATAATTTGGTAAATAAGATTTTTATATCTATATCAGTCTGTCGTAATACTTACAATTACCACCATTACATTGCTGCTTGACTAATTATAACAACAACTTTAGTTCAGAGGTGAAGATGCTTTGTACTTTATTAATGCATATAAACTACATTAACCGATTACAAATGTCAACTTATAACCTTCACGACGAAAATTGATGGTGTATAGGTTAACCAAGATAAAGAGGTACATCCGGGATCTGTCAAAAAGTAAAATAGTAATATTTTCCAAAACTAGGGTGAACTGATTAAAAATTTTGCCATACGCGGATTCAATGCATAATAGAAGCTCTGATATGTTTGCACCGATAAGCACCCTGTCACTCCTGTTATGATCTAATTTTGGACTCGTTGTGTTTATAAACCTGTGCTAATTTACCTGGGTAGAGCTATAATTACATTCGGTTCATCAACAAATTGCCAAAGAAAAGGTTAGGAATTCAGAATTTGACATAGCAAAAGATAATATATAAATGATCAACTTTATACTTCAAAACTGTGACTGTGTGTGCGTGCCCTTAGGGTATCCACAACGACAAACAATACATCGCCACACAAGCACCACTGTCATTAACTATCGTGGATTTCTGGCCGATGGTTTGGGAACAGAATGTAAGAGCTATAGTTATGCTTACCAAGCTTGTTGAAAAAGGAAAGCTAATTATTTGTATAACATGCAGTTATCTGAATAAGAAAACTCCTTATATCATTGCGCATGCCTTTATTTTACGTGTACGTAAATGAATCCATGCCACTGTTAGTATTTTGATTTTCCCGAAGTTCGTCAGTTAAAGCGGGAACATATTCAGACTATGGGCCATTGAGAAAAGAGAAATTTTAGGTTTGAGGCTACAGATTTTCGCTTGCACAAGTGTTTAGTAGTAGAATATATAGAGGGCATTTGACAATTGGTTTTGAACAACATGGTTATTATATCGTGTGACACATGAGAATTACATTTTTATCTAATATTATATTTTCTAGCCATGTTTTGTTACCTGACGTTTTGTAGCTAGACCGAGATACAGTCTAAACTCCTCGAGTCGTAAAATGTAAACAAACCTCTTCACATTTTGGTTAAGATCTATCATTCCGGTTCTAAGAAAATATTGCATTGAAATGGGGAAAATATAGGCTTATAGGTTCATTCCGGCTATGTCAAAATATTTTGATGTACCGACAAGAAGTGTGGAAAAAGTTTGTTGGTGTTCCAAGAATCTTGTATAAACACAATTAAATAAGAGCCAAAAATACAGATTTATCCGAAATATTTGATAAGAAATATTATAGACATAAGAACAGAGATCTAAATCTGTTGTATTTTAAAGGGGCATTAGCTGTGTTTATCAAAATAAAACACTTCGTTTATTTTTTTACTTGTACATGTATATGTACTTGATGTACACTAACAAATAAGAACTATACACAGACATAAGAAATCTTATATTCCTATATATTTTTGTGAAAATAAGATCAGGCCCAGTGTGGTATTCACATACAAATAGTAAGGTTGAGTTAATCAATTGCAAGTGAAAAAAGGTGCCAACAGCCAAACTGAATTTCTCAAGCAATTTTTACAAAATAGAGATTTAAGAATTTTTATGTCTATGTAATTGTATGTCTCTTTCTTCTTGTATATGAATCGGAGTAGTAAAAATGAAAATAAAATTTTTGAAAAAAAACACAGCTAATGTCCCTTAAATATGTGATGCAAAAGATTATAGGCATACAAACTGTCAAAATGGATTCTTTTGTTTTAAAGAAAGCTTCAAATATCTGAAGTTTTATACAAATAAAATGATTTTTAAAAATTCCTGGGCGAAAAAAAAATTGTTATTACGTGGTATTGGTGAAAAGAAATTTAGTGTCAACAATGGGTGAGTAAATATTTGTATTCTTACATTGATGACAGGAATCTCAAATGTCAGTGTATTTCATTCATTCTAGGCAATGTATGCATGATATGTTGATTTTTTACAGCGATATAACTTTTTAGCCTTTTCAGTTTTTTGTCTAATCTTGGAATTTCTTTTTGTCATCAAAATGTACGTGTATACCTTTAATACATTGATCTCGGTAATATTTCTCAGTGATATATATATATATATATATATCAAAGTATATCTAAGACATGTAAATTGTATTTAATCATGATAAAAGTAAAACATAATAGTAAAAAAGCCTGATATTATTCAGTGATATATAACATATCAAATTATATCAATATATGTATATCTACAAATGTAATTATTCAATTTCAATGTTTTTTTTAATTTGAACCATAAACACAAAGTTTCAATACATAAAAAAATAATCATTTAATTCTAATAATTTCAGTTCTTGTTCATAATAAAATTCAAGAACGGCATATATTTTCTCTTAAAAATGTTTTTAAAATCAGCTAAAATTAATACAAAATTCAGGTAAAATATACAGGTATCTTTGAGCTGGAAATTAGTCTGTGACTATAAAAAAATACTTATCACTAAAACAACACCTGTATTCAATTTGTTGACATTCCCGGAATATTTTGTTTATAAATGTTGGAGTAGCTGAAAGACACCGGCTTAAAAGCTTTATACACGGAGAAACTGTTTAGTAGTTGAATATATAGAGGATATTTGACAATTGTTTTTTAACATCACGGTTAACATATCGAGTTAGCCATCATTTCAATACATGTGTAATTTATGTTCCGTTATATTTAAAAACTGTGAAAATACATGCGCATTAATATAAACAAACTTGAACGAAGCGGGAATTGTCAATCATGTGTTAAAAGTCTCATGACTCGTGCTGAATGTTTGCGAAGATGTACATATAAAATAAATGCTTTGTGATTAAGTGAATGTAATTTTGAGTGGGGAGTTCAAAGCACAGTTTCCTGAGAATAATCCCTGATAAGTTGAAACGGTTTCTCTGAATGTAACAATTTCGTTTAATGATTCACTGCATTTTGCTAAAAATGAAATACAGCATTTTCCATTTACTTTGCATTCAGTTGTATTTCCAATCAGTTAAAAAATCAAGGAAAAACATCAGTGAAAAATATAGGTTATATTTAATTGATTAATATTTTTAATATTTGATAAATTTGTTTTCTTTCATTCATACAGTATGTCTAAAATATTTTCTGGTGTATAAGGATAAGCAAGCAGTTAATAAAGTAATGCGTCTATCGGCTACGGCAAACTGTCAGCAAATGTTATTTGCGTTTGTGTTATTTATTGATGCAGTATATGAAGCACTGATCGTTATTGATCATTAATAATACAGAATCTTAATTTATTCATTCTATCTAATTACGATTGTTATAACAAAACGAATATGCTTTTCTAAAATAGAAATTTAATTTAATTTCACCAATTTTAGATTTTTTTTTCGCCATTTAGTTGATTTTCCTATTCTACACTAAAGTCAAAAATTAGCTACAATGATTACATAAACAATAATTCAAATTAAGTAACTTTTCAATATATATATATACGTCTCCGAACATTACAAATATATTGTCTATTAGAAATTCCAGCATGTTTTTTAATATCAACTTCAGTATATCTATGTGTAGAATCAGAGTGGTGTATGACGAAATAAGTATCCTGATAGCCAATCACTAGATATTTAAATTTTCGGGTACCATCTTTAGTGAAAAAGCAGTTGTCTATGATGCTGAAAAGTCTATCTTTTAATTTTTTATGTGGAATAGTAGTGTAAAAAGTAGATAAGTTATAAGTTTTGATACTGTGAATTCGAGAAAAATTGTGTGTCTTCAAATTTTCTAAAAGCTGTGTAGAATTTTTAAGTATCCACATCTGATTTACACCGCTTCTGGAATAAGCAACTGTACAGTATTGTTGAAGTTTACGGCTGTCAATATCTTGGTTAGGAGTAAAGATAAAGGTTTGGTAGAACATTTGCTGGATCCTGCTATGTATCTTTGCTTATATGGGGTTTTATGAAGTTTAGGTATCCAATATAAATATGGTAGCTCGAAATCGGTATCCGTTGTAGGTATATCAAATGAGCGTAATACGGATACGTGATTTTGAAGGATCTCGTCCTTTGAAAGTGAGCTACGTGTGTATGTAGGATTTCCAGAATTCGTATTAAACCCAAGTTCTTCTAATAAATAATTATAGTTATGTGCCTTACAAATAAAATCTATATTATTTGAGGCTTTGTCTGCTGGTACCAGTATATATTGGTCATGTAACCTTACTACCAGAACTAGAAAAGAAAGTCATATTTTCAGTGGCGGAGTTGAGATGTCAGGTCAATTGACACTAATCTGAAGCTTAACTGAATATAATTATTGTAAATGATCATAGGTGTCTCTAAATATTATCAAATTACAATCAAATAGCATAGTTTTGTGTAAAAATCAAGATTTACGAGATGCTATAGAATCGGTTCGAAAGGAGACAATGTCAGAGTCCTGATTTGATGGGACGCGGATCTGGGGCAAGGTATATTAAGTATATTATATTTTTAATACAGTATATAATGAAATTATATATATTATTTGATCTCGGCAGTTGCTATTAACTATATTTGAAAGTAAGATTTAAAAATATTATGAAGATTTGAAATGATAGGAGAAATTTAGTTGAACTATATACGTTGAAAATTCTTAAAATAGCCATACTTTGTGTAACCGTTGCTAAGAAACGAAAAAAAATACCCGCTCTTATTTTATAATATATTGTTCTATAAGACTTATTCAAAATTTAGGCCAAAGTATCTTAAAATTTCTATGCTGCATTTTTGGGGGGTAAAGTCTTGAAAAATCAAAAAGTCATAAAATTCTTCTAATTGGATAATTGCAGAAACACTCTATCTTGAAGTTGTTGCTTTGAATGTCTAATCAAAGGTGATTCAAATAAAATATTTACATTATTGATATATCTTGTATGTTAAATAAAAACAAATGTTGAAACTATGCAAAAATGCCTTTTTCTATATGGGTAAGAGGACACATCTTGTGAAAAACAACACTTTGTTGCCATGTCAACAATATTTTTTTTTCAATTTTAAAATCAATATTATTTTTCAGTATTCTATAATAAACATATATAGTAAATATGAGCGTATTCTGTGACATACCATTTCTCAGCACTTAAATAATTCTTTGGTCTTTACATAAAATTACTCATAATATAGTATTATTAAATGGTTGTTTTCATATTCAATACAGTTGATCGAGACTCAATACGACTGTACGAGGACAAAATACATTATCAATATGAAATCACCTTGTCCACGCGTTTCCTCGGAAACTACTAGACGGATTCTAATGAAACTTCATAATCATGATGATAGGTGTTGGTATGCAGATATAGACTACATATGTGACGTCATAAAAATGGCGTCTGTGGCTTCTAATTCGTCGAAAATGGTCCGCAAGTGTGCAGATGTGCACAATGTTTTTTGCGACGTCATAAAAAGATGGCGTCTATGGCAAACCGAGGCTTTTGATTGGTCGAAATGTCAACATTGTTCGATTTTGATGAAATTTGGAATTTTGGGGTATTAAGGTATTGTGATTTCAATGATATGGGTTTCGTTGACGCATATGGCAAGCCGAGGCTTCTGATTGGTCTAAATTTAAACATTGTCTGATTGTAATGAAATTTAGCATTTATTGGTATCAAGGAATTGCGGATTCAATGGTATGGGTTTTGTTGTTGTCTATCGCAAACTGAGGCCTCTGATTGGTCAAAATTTCAACATCGTCAGATTTTAATGAAATTTGGAATTAATGCGTATCAAGGGACTGCAATTTCAATGATTGGGTTTTCATGCTGTCTTTTGCAAACTGAGGCTTTTGATTTGTCAAAATTTCAACACTGTCAGATTTTGATGAAATTTGGAAAAAAATATATGTCAAGGGATTGCAATTTCAATGATATTGGTCTTGTTGCCGTCTGTAGCAAACCGGGGATTCTGATTGGTCAAAATGTCAAAATTGTGTGATTTTGATGAAATTTGAAATTTACTGGTATCATCGATTGTGATTTCAGCCTTATGGCTTTTATTCCTCAAAACCTGTGAAGAACAATGGCAGATTGGTATGTTAATATATGCTGGTTGATATCAACACAACTTGTTTCACCGTTTGGGGACATCATGTAAAAGTACCCTGTTACAATTAGCCCTTGTAAACAAAAGACTTAAAATAACCAACAAAAGCCGACTAAAATAATAAATTGATGTGAAGTCGCTATAAGTCAAAAAACCTTTGACGATATTCCGTTTACTGCTTCTACAGTTAGTGCTCATTCAATAATTTCATTATAATTATACATTTTGGTAGCATCATAAGCAAGTGACGTCAGATATGTCCAAGTCAGTGAAGTGTGTAAAAACGTTACTTTTGTACATTTTGTTTATGATAGATCTACATCATTTTAAATGCTACAAAAGCTTTATAGGCCCTAGGTCTAACCAAAAGACAGTCGTTCAGATATAAAATTTAGTCTTCACTCTTGTCCCATATGGATTTCACTGACGGTGTATATCCCATAATATATATTCGGTCAAACAAAGACTGTGTAAATTATAATGTCAGGCCCTATGAGTCAAAATGCCCTTCACATCTTCCCGTTTTGTGCATTTCTGTCTGCTAAATATAGAAAGTCCATTCCGAAATGTTCAATTCTCGGGAAATTTCGAAGAAGTGTTTAGTTATCGTCTCAAAAGCATTATCCGTCATAATGGATTTAATGTTTGATCCTAGCTTAACTGCAATTATTGTATTCACAACATTTTAAGAATTATGAAAAAAGCACACGATCATCTTGAGTTTCATTCGGATTTATTCACGTTTTGGTGGATACCAAATTTATGTTTAGGTGGCCGAAATATATTTACAGACTAGATTTTCCTCTGATTTTCCCTTGGTAACGTGGTAACGTACTGAAACATTACTTAGGTAAGAATCATTCTGAGCATCTTTTTGAATTTCACATAAAAATTATTTCTTAGCTCAGAATTTGTTTTCTACGTAAGTGTTATTTTAAGTATGTGTACATGGAGTCAGTATTTACTGTCGATTTGTGTTATGTCTTCATTTTAAAACATGCATATAACCAATACTAGTTGTTGTGTTTGGTGTATTATTATTATGTTGTCGATGCACTTCATTTTAACTCAAGCGTAACACAAAAATTTAGGGAAACTATCTTTAACTTTTTGTTATTAATTCAGTTCTGTATAGCAGTATATGAAACGGAAGACCATATATAAATAAAGGAACAGACTCTTACAAATGACAGTCATGTTAGTATAGCATTTAATGGATGGTAGAAGAGAATGTCATTAACTCATTTTAGTAAGAAAACATTTAATGGATTGCAGAAAAAGAGCTGTATTTTGAAAGATATTCTCATCTGAAAATGACAATTCTTAATATTGATGCAACCGTTATATGTATTGCGATCAACATAAAGTTGGTACATCCGGGATCTGACAAATCAAATCAATGTCGTTTCTTTAAAAAGAAATTAGGGTGTACAGATTTGGTCTGATTCCATACAACTCTCAAAATAATTTTGTACCAAAACTTACCCATTCACCCATGTCATTGTTAACATGTATGCAAACGTAAGGGGATACAATGCAAAACTTTATACAAAGAATTCGTAAACATATTGGGACGCAACGTAGAACAATGTGTAGGCATTTTCACACATAGGGACAAACTCACAAAAACACAAGTAAACATAAGCATATGAAGATGAAACAACTGTGATCACATATACCCGTTATAAATGCTGGCATGACGAGTCATACAGGATGATTTAAAGTCCAGTTAGGTCGTTGACAGACATACTCGTACAATCAAAGGGACGCTACTCAGAACATCGTACTAATATATATATATATATATATATATATATATATATATATATTATATATATATATATATATATATATATATATATATATATATACAAAACATTTGTGAGGTTTTCAATTAGATCTATCTCTCTCTGATTTTTTGCTCTGGTTAACATTTAAAGACTATTTAGGAACAGTTTGACAAAATATCAAATAAACAAAGTTTGATATACATATCACATAGATAAGGGACGCGAGTTAGAGTACTGTTAGATAAATAGAAATGGATATAACCGAATACAAGTGTGAACATGGTTAAATGTTTTGAAGATTGTCGTGAATACGGAAACAAAATACACAAAAAACCGATTAGGTTTTTTATCATTATTGTCAAGAAAGTCATAATATCAAAGGTCTTTTCACCACTTACATTAATTCTTTACAAATACATATATATTGTAAAAGTTTAAATATATCACAAAATGTGTATTTATTCCAGGTCATCAATATCGAAACTTATCTCACTAATTAGTAAACAAAAAGAACAGATGAATGTGTTTTTTTATTCAAATGAAATCATTAGAAGTTTTCAAGTGTCAACGCTCTATTGTTTAGTTGTGATGCACAAGCCAGTGAACTTTCAGTTTGATTACTTCCCTGTATACCTAAGACGTGCACGTTTGTCAGTAGATAGAATTCGCCAACACTAAACTGTGATAATGTTTCATTTTGTTCAAGTGTTTCCTTTTTCGTCCCACCATCACTTGTATTGAAATGCATCATCTTAAGATGAAAAGAATTAAATGTAGACCAATATTATGGATTTATTATCCATCGAAAGTGTGGTTATCACGAGCATGTACACGTTCTTTGATATGCCACCTTCGTTGGAAACTTCTACTACCAAGCGTTTTGGCTTTAAATGGAAGTATTGTATCACAGAATGTGCACTTGCTTTATTTGCGTTCTAGGGCTCCCTGCCTGAATAGGGAGAGCATCGCTTTCTAAATTTAAACCACGAAATCTCTCGCCTCAGGTCAGCGCAGTCTCATGTATCGACTGAATTCCACGTAGTCTTTTAAAATTATGATATTCTTTGTTTCATAGTATATTCATAGGATCTTTGTTCTTCTTTGCTTCAATGGTAAATTCACGTGTATGTTATTTTACGGGATTCTTACTTGTTTTCATGGAAATTCATGTATATTTTATTTTATGTTTATACTATTTCCTTCCAGTGTCTTATACTCACAGCGTTCTTTTTAGTATATACATGTATATAAAAATCCCCGATACCAAAGCGAAATCTTCAGGATATCCAGAATACAACATACAAATCTGGTGAATATTTGACATTAGGATGTGTCTTAATCTGACATATTTATTGGAACTCTCGTAGTTTTAGTATTCATGGACCTCCACTTAGTTTTATGTATTTGATGACATTTCAAATATTTTTGCATCATAATATTGTATTGATTTAAAAATCACAGGATACCACAGATATTAATTTTCATGATGTCATGGAGACAATACACAAATCTGGTGATTTTTGGACAAAAACTAACCTCTGGAGATACAGAGGTGGGTTCAGGTGTGATTTAGTAATTTCATGGTTTCTTTTAAATTGAAATCCTCGTCATCAATTGAATATAATGGGATATCATGTGTATGGGATTCCTCCTTCTTGTAGTGGTTTTTAGTTACTGGATTTCTCGCTGTATTTTGTATTGATAGGATTTCTAATTTGTATCTTATATTAATGGGTTCCACATAGTTTTAATATTAATGAGGTACCATGTAGTTTAATATATGAATGACACTCCACTTACATTTCATGTGATTTTTATGTTATTATTTTGTTAATAAAGTATGGAACATCTGCCTCTCTATTTCATTTATGGATGACTGGATGTGTGGGATCCAATTGTGGAATGGGGATAAAAAAAGTGTAACTATGACAAACTCACAAAATAAATATTAACATTAGAATGCCATAGTGTAAAATTAAGTTTTCCGAATTAATACTTCTTGTACACATCAATACCACCGTCACGCAGTCCAGTTAGAACTTAAAGTGTGATTTCTGGGTTTGTGTACGTCCATGAACAGCATGGAGAAATATATTTGGACGCTAAAACAACAGATTTGATATGACTCAAACAAATTAAACAATTTTTACTCTGAAGAGGGGAACCCAGGAGAAACAAACTATATACTCTAAGTGGGTTCGGCTCATTTTAAACTCAGTGACAGGATGTCACCTAAGAGGCCGCAGTTGCTATATTCTAATTAGAGATTTTTATACATTTGTTTGTCATACATAAACTGAACAGGAAACTGGCATAACATACGGCTGTTGTCATGATCTTCTGTATAAAATATTATGTAAATACAAAAGTATGAGAACATACATCGTCGAAAAATTTTCATAATTGCTGTATTTATGTTTTGGTCTCTGAAGCAACAATATATCAAGAAAAAAGAAGTGAATGTAGCGGAGTAATAATAAGTTTCTATCCTGTGCTTAAACTTGAAAAAGAAGGATGAAGCTGGCGGTATATTTTCTTTTTTCTGTAAGTATTCTTTTCCAAAGTTAAAAAATCATTTTTATTTGAAATTGATGTGTTCATTCTTGTTTTTCGTATAAATTCTTATATAAAATTTTATCTTGATTGAGAAATAGAGGTAAAACAATATCGTGAAAAATATATGTGTTTTCTGTTAAATTGAAGGGGCATTAACTGTGTCTGTGTGCGTTTTTTTTTTTTTTTTTTTTTTTTTTTTAAATATTTCCTTATTTACTGCTTAGATTTCTAAATAATTATAACAAAGTAGAGATATACATAGGCACAACAATTCTTAACTTCCCATACATTTTGTGAAAATTGATTGATATAGTTTTTATTTGTAAGGCACATTACTATAATTGTTTATTAGAAGAATTTAGGTTTAATACGAATTCTGGAAATCCAACATACACACGTAGCTCACTTTCAAAGGACGAGATCCTTCAAAATCACGTGTCCGTATTACGCTCATTTGATATTCCTACAATGGATACCGATTTCGGGCTACCACATTTATACTGGATACCTAAACTTCATAAAACCCCATATAAACAAAGATACATAGCAGGATCCAGCAAATGTTCTACCAAACCTTTATCTTGACTCCTTACCAAGATATTGACAGCCATTAAGGAGAAACTTCAACAATACTGTTGTCACAATGTTCGTTATTCTGGACAGCCCTTTGTGAACATTTAGAAAAAACAAATTAGGTTAGACAAGTAACAAATATTTATTTACAAATATACATAAATCAAACAATTATAATGCATTCTCCTAGACACTCACTTTCAATCCAACAAATAACATAAACACTGTAACAAAACTTTGTTTTAAAAGTTTAAAGTTTGATTGTTCCACAAAGTAGTTACAACAAAATTACTGAATATCACACGGTTTTGTAATAGTCGTTTTGGCGATTTCCAGCTTCCATATACATGTATTTGAAAAGTCACGCACAATAAAAATTCTGGATTCATACGACGACATAAACACTGACATCAAAACATGTATCGTACACATCACAACTTGTAGATATTGTCATCTCTGTATCAAGTTTACAGGTAATGCATATGTCACCGGTCACCTGTGAAATAATATGAAAACGACCTGAATGTTCTCTCAAAACTGATATGAGTTATATTGACGCACATTCCGGCGAGCGTAACAAATTACATATTAAGTACTAAAACCCGTAATTCAAAAAACTGCGCCATTACAGAAATATAACAACTCAAAAACAATTTTCAAATAAAATAAAATTCAACTTACTGCAATTCCACATAAACGTATCACACAGCTAAACGTTTCACAAATGCACACAGCTTTTTTTTAGTTTTGTCAAATCATACACTTCAGCTCTTTGGAATTTTCGCACACAGCAAAATTGTCTTTTCTTTCCTATACATCTTTTAAATTGCACACCAGCACATCCTTACGACACCCAATCTCATCCTTAACTACTCGTTTTATTTCAAATACACACACACATACCGAAACAAAAACGCAAAGCACGAGGAATAACAGTGACCACTCAAGCAACAAAAACATTACATAAAACCGGTCAATAACAATACAAGTACTCCCGTAATACATGAAAGTTTCCGAACTTAAACTACACACGAATTATATGGTAAAAGAACAATCTTCCGAAAGAATGATTTACTACGTAAGTATGGAGGACTACATTAGCAATAACAAATAACTGAAGTTAAAAATACGAAGGACCGTGATGTCAATAAATTTGCCCAAAATCTTGACAACTGTACAGTTGCTTATTCCAGAAGCGGTGTAAATCAGATGCGGATACTTAAAAATTCTAAACAGCTTTTAGAAAATTTGAAGGCACACAATTTTTCTCGAATTCGCAGTATCAAAACTTATGACTTCTCTACTCTTTACACTACTATTCATCATAAAAAATTAAAAGAAAGACTTTTCAGCATCATAGACAACTGCTTTTTCACTAAAGGTGGTACCCGAAAATTTAAATATCTAGTGATTGGCTATCAGGATACTTATTTCGTCAAACACCACTCTGATTCTACACATAAATATACTGAAGTTGATATTAAAAAAATGCTGGAATTTCTAATAGACAATATATTTGTAATGTTCGGAGACGTGGTCTTCCAACAAACTGTCGGCATTCCTATGGGAACCATTTGTGCTCCTTTATTGGCCGACCTCTTCCTTTATTCATACGAAGCAGACTTCATTCAGAAACTGCTGAATCAAAAGAAGAAAAAGTTAGCGGTGTCCCTTAATTTTGACATTTAGATATATCGACGACGTTTTGTCAATTAATAATGACAATTTTCATACATATGTCAATGCGATATATCCCAGCGAACTAGAAATTAAAGATACAACAGAATCAAGCACACGCGCTTCATACTTAGACATTTTACTTAATATAAACACAGACGGGAAATTAGCAACTAAGCTATACGATAAATGCAACGATTTCGGCTTTCCCATCGTAAATTTTCCACATTTAAGTAGTAATATCCTTCAGTCACCCGCATATGGAATTTATATTTCACAAATGATCCGATATGTCAGGGCGTATACAACATATGAAGATTTCATATACAGAGGTAAACTACTTGCTGACAAATTATTGACACAGGGATATCGAAAACCGCGTTTAATGTCGACGTTCCGCAAATTCTATGTTCGGTATAATAGTCTTGTTTGCGACTACTCTGTTTCACTAAGTGAAATGTTGAGTTGCCTTTTCGTTGGCGGTTGTTGAGACGTCTGTATCAATTCTGACGAGGATACACTCCTCACGTGTTTCATTCGACTTGACTATGGACTCACGGCGGGTGTGACCGGTCGACAGGGGATGCTTACTCCTCCATGGCACCTGATCCCACCTCTTGGTTTCCAGAGGTCCGTGTTTTTCCATTTTTACCGGATTTGTATCTATGTCCTGGACATTCTATTGATTTACACTTTGGTACCTGAAAGTTTTATATTGAGAAACCCAGGTTTGACACTTTTTCAATTGCAATTGACTAACGCAACTTTTCTATTTCTATATGAATAACACCCTGGTCCCGACCAGTATTTTCACAAAATATATAGACATATCAGAATTTTTATGCCTCTGTATAGCTCTTATCTGTTTCTGTACATCAAGTTCAAGTAGTAAAAGTAGAAACAAATCGAAATAACATTTGGTGTTAACACAAATAATGTCCCTTTAAATATATCAAGTACAGTTTAATTGAGTATTGGTATATTAAATAGTCTTTCAATTCATATGATGGTTTTCAAAGCTGTCTCCTTTTGTTGTATACGTTTCCATTTCCAGCACATGCCAATGACATTAAGAGTGTTAATCGTCTCCGTACGGGAAACGTCCTTGTCAACTTTACTAATTCAATGAAAAAAAATAGACATTGGCCAACATAATTTTTGTAATTCAATTTAGGACCATTCAATTAATGTGACATAAAGTGGGATTTCAATATAGCAGGGTTCAATAAAAGTT
This sequence comes from Atrina japonica, assembly GCA_030159075.1. Lineage (NCBI taxonomy): Eukaryota > Metazoa > Mollusca > Bivalvia > Pterioida > Pinnidae > Atrina > Atrina japonica. The sequence continues at coordinate 21,466 of BROG01000946.1, forward strand.
GGTTCTTTTATTCTATATACTGTATACCTGAAAATTTTTGCTCCTTGTTATTTTCGCCCTTGGGCAACATAAAACATATTCGCCCCGTTTTAATATCGCCCTTTCACTGTTTATAAATGTGTCTTTTTGTCATATTTGTTTCTTGTATTTATTCTTATATAAAATTTTATCTTGATTAAAAAATAGAGTTAAAACAATATCGTGAAAATATGTGTGTTTTCTGTTAAATTAAAGGGGCATTAGCTGTGTCTGTTTTGTTTTTTATTTTAATATTTCCTTATTTACTGCTTAGATTTTTAAATAATTATAACAAATTAGAGATATACATAGGCACAACAATTCTTAAATTCCCATATATTTTGTAAAAATTGATTGAGAAACCCTGGTTTGACACTTTTTCAACTGCAGTTGACAAACTCAACCTTACTATTTCTATATGAATAACATGCTGGTCCCAATCCCGAAATTTTTGCTCCTTATTTTTTTAGACCTTGGGCAACATAAAACATATTCGCCCCGTTTTAATTTCGCTCTTTCACTGTTTATAAATATCTATTTGTTTCTGTACATCAAGTTCAAGTAGTAAAAGTAGAAAAAAATCGAAATAACATTTGAAGTAAACACAAATAATGCCCCTTTAAGTATATCAAGTACAGTTTAATTGAGTATTGGTATATTAAATAGTCTTTCAATTCATCTGATGGTTTTCAAAGCAGTCTCCTTTTGTTGTATACGTTTCCATTCACATCACATGCCAATGACAGTAAAAGAGTTTATCGTCTCCGTACGGGAAACGTCCGTGTCAATGTTACTTATTCAATGAAAAAAATAGGCCTCAACCAACATTGTTATTGTAAATCAATTTAGGACCATTCAATTAATTTGACATAAAGTGGGATTTCAATATAACATATATATATATATATATATGTGTGTGTGTGTGTGTGTGTGTGTGTGTGTGTGTGTGTGTGTGTGTGTGTGTGTGTGTGTGTGTGTGTGTGTGTGTGTGTGTGTGTGTGTCCATAAGGAGTCAGTGCCAACTGCTAGCATACCACATCCATCGCAAATGTTCCACGTAAACCTTTCTAGTTCGATGAAAAGGTAAAAAGTAATAGCTGATACTTAATTCGCCGTTGATTAATGCACATATTTATCTTATGGACGTTTTTTTTAATTTCAACAAACCAAAATTATATACATTGTCCTTAATTTTACACACATATTTTGATACTGCTGACCAATTTGATTTTGAGAAAATTTTTCATTACAAAAGAAATTACCATTGATCCCATTGAACTTAAAAGTCTTCTACAAATGGCTGCTTTGTAAATACTTCTGTTCGGTACTTGTCAAAGACAAAGATAGCTCGAGAGTCAATCACAATGATAAAAGAACAGACTCAAGATAAACGTTTTATTTTTCTATTGACCATTTCGCTCACGGGTTTTGTAATAAAGTGAAAGAAGAAAAATTGTTATCATGATGTCAGAATTATTCAAATGTGTTGTCCCAGGAATTTCCTTGGTCTATTTTGTGTGTACGACAGCACCTTAATAATTACTCCCGTTAGGCACGGATAGAATGTATATTGTAGTGGCTGTAAAAGTTTGAAAATATGAGTTATACTCCGCATGTCAGTCACAAAGTTTAAATTTACTCTCTCACGGTGTGTCTTGTGTCATCTAATACTACTCTATATCTTTTAATTTTCGCCCTGCTTATTTTTGCTCTTTAACGACAAATAAAAACATATTGGCCCTGTCTTAAATTCGCCCTTAATCACCATAGTGACGTGGATATCATGGATGTCAATACTTATATTATTTAGCGTGAAATTTTCTCATTTGTTTTAAATTCGCCTTCTATTGTCAGTGCGGAAATGGCAAAAAATTTCAACGGGAACGAAAATTTCAAGGCATTCAGAATTATTTTCGTATTATCTTACGTGTAAATTATATGAAGTATAGTATATAAGAACAGTTCATCCGCGTCTTATATGAGAAGATAAGAAAGAGTTGTGAAGCAGATTTAGTATAACTGAGATTTACATACTAACGATGCATACTTTATAATGATCTTCATGGAAAATGAAAAAGACAGGAAATCCCTCTTAACAATAAGATAAGTGACTTTTCTCAACTAGGAAGACAGAAACGACTTCGTGGTAAAAATAATATGCACCCATACTTCCTGGTTTGAGTCGATTGTTTCCAGCCTTTAGAATACAAAGGGCTGATATTTCAAATAGCTTCAGTTTACAATACCCTTGGAATATAGGTTTTTAAAGTGAAATATCTATATAAAACTATAGGGACATAAGCTGTGTGTGTGTTTTATTTTAAATATTTCCTTATTTAGTTTAAACTTTATTTGTGAACAGAACTCATATACACACATTGCTCACAATTTACAGTCCAAAGGATTTGGAAAACAAGCACATCTAAGTACTTATATATCATCCATTTCCTTTGATACACATCAATATTAATTAAATAGGTAACCTTGGTTGTTGATTAGCAACAGCAAATAAAGTAATATATATATATATATATATATATATCTATATATTGTGTTAAGTTGGTCATTTTCTGTGATCATGTCACTGAAGAAACATCGATGTTTTCACGTACTTGTTGTTATTTTAATTAGTTGATGAGAAAAAGTAAAAGCAGCGATTTATAAAGCCTCTGCTGGTAAAATATAGACCTAACATACATGTTTGTATGTATGAAAAAACACAATTTCACTTCACATCAAATTGCATGACTGAAATCACTAGATCCTTATGTAACCTACTTCATGTCATTAATTTTACACCTACAGATGTTCTCCCGTTAATAGGAAATGGAAAAGCACGTAATTGCTACCTCAGTGACATTATCTTTAGTCCTAAACGTCACTGTGATTTGACACTTTGGTCTGTTGCAAACTCCTTCGAGTCTTGACCTAGATTTCCATAGCATGAGGCCCGATATGGGGCGCCTGGACCACATTGCTTTAATCATAATCAAATTCCTTGTTAAGGCTATTATTTTTTCTAGCTGTCAATGTCTTACTTGACATATCAATTTTAAACAATTTACACAGGTGAAAAAATTTAATTTTACATGACTTGGTAGTGTCATTATTGTGAAATAATTTTTACATGTCCTACCGTATCTCACCCCCGATGTTTGCCAACTTGTGGACAGTCGGTAACAAATGCTTCGCTTGTGTTTACCCATAGGACTAAAAAAAACTTGAAAACAAAATAAAGAGTGAAACTGATATTGTATATCGGTAAGAAATATTTATTTATTTGAAATGTTATTGAAGTTGTAGTTTTAATGATTGAATCTTCTTTACGGACGCTTGTTACGACACTTGCGACTGTCAATGTTGAAGCAGCCTATTGATATGTCGGCTGTTTTGGAAGGTCTCATATTTATTTCAGATCCCCTACAAAGGTTAACCAATTGAGTTATTTAAAACAATAAAAAGAATGACTGGTTTTCTGATGCTATTTCAATACTTATAAGATATTTTGTGAAATTTTTATCAGTTAATTTACAGAATGTACGTTACGATTTTTACCTTGGTAAAAATATTGGGGATCATGACATTTGTCCGTGCGAGCGAAAAATCCGGATAATCGGCGTTGGACTATATATATATATATATATATATATATATATATATATATATATATATATATATATATATATATATATATATATATATATATATATATATATATATATATATATATATATATATATAGAATGTTTACATGGACAGGTTCGTCCCCGTTTAATTTTAAACATAATACCAAAGTTTTAATGATCAAGACTATCGCTTCTGTCAATTAAACTTCATCAGTTGAGCCCCAATCTAAAGTGAAAGTGGTAGCATACAAGGCCAAATAATAAATCTAAAAGTATAACCGAAATCCGTCTAAGAGTAACCACTGTAAAAAGTTCACTATCTTAGCTTTATAAAACTTTGGAATATATATATATATATATATATATATATATATATATATATATATATATATATATATATATATATATATATATATATATATATAAAATGTGTGGGGGGGGGGTTTATGGCCCATCTAAGTTTCCCAATGATCTGCACCTTTGACTTTGAAAACATTGGACTCGACAACACCATTCGTTCATGTTTGTAAACTCTGTTTTAAGTTGTGACTTTTAATAACATCAAATTAAAGTATTACAGAGTGGGGTTTTCCTCCGATTTAATCTCGTCTGTAATGAATATATTACACTTGTGACAAACAGGAAGTTGATATTCCCAAAATCAACCTATAACATGTATGTTGATAATTTAGAGGGCTTAATTGCTAAATCACCGAAGTAACGCTGCCTTCAAGTCTCGTTTTCTGTAAAGTTTCAACCTTGAGATGATATTTTCTTAAGTCTGATTATTGGTAAATTACAGGCGTGTAGTCTTCTGGTGAATTGGAATGTACTCATTAAATCGGAACTAGACCTACTGACCTCGGAAATGACAAAATCATCGGTGTTTTAGTAAATGGAATTTTTAGCACCTAAAACACTTCAGTAGCTGAAAAAGTTGCATATTATTCACATTGGTATATATAATAACTTTTTATCATCAAACGAGCGATAATGATTCAAATGGGATACGGGTGGTCTTTTGTCAAGAGGGCATGCTAGGTACTTTCAACTGGAATTTTGAAATTTGAGTAGTGTTTTACGCTGCATACGACAATATCTTCAGTTGGCCATCTGACGTGAGAGACTTTATGGCTCAAAGACACGGAAAATTCAACTATCGACTGAAGCTGCTGGTTACCCGAATATCTATAACCCATGAAGATAACGAAAGAAAATACATTGTGTAAGAAAATACATTGTGTATGATATGATTGTTGGTTTTATAAACACGAACTATGAGTGATGAATAAATGGTTTAATACATGCTAAATGTATGTAACCTCCCCTTAGACTATTGAAATAAACTCTTCTAAGTGTGATACAATTATGTTCAAAAACAGAGGGTATTTTTTTTTAATTAACATTGGGATTTCGATATCGAAAACGACTGAAGGGGCTATAGAAGACTTGGTCTTTAAAATACACGATTCGGTTATTTATTTGCTTAATAATAAATTATCTTTAATCGGTCAACGTGAAACGTTTATCGAAGAGGATATAATGAAAAAAACACAGACTATAGTTGGCCGCGCGGAAAGTAAACTGCATTGTACTTACATTGGAATTCCAGTTCTGATATATTCGCCTGAGACCCAACAAAATAATAGCCTCTCGCTGTCCATTTTCATTCTGTTTGACGGTGGACTCACGGTGGGTGTGACGAGTCAACAGGGGGTGCTTATTTGTCCATGGCAAAAGTTTCTTGATTTTCGTTAGTGTTCGTATTTGTCCAGTTTTTACCAGATTTGTATATATATTCCGGACATCCTCAAGATTTATACTTTCGTGTCTGAATTTTTTATATTATATTCATAACATTCGTGTACGAGATCACGCTAAACGCCTTATTAAGTAAAATTGAAGAAGTACCCATCAATAATCAAACCTCAAGTCCATTATAACACGACGAATTACATGTGCAAATGGCCTCAACATGAAGAACAATTACGAATCTCACACGGGATAAGATCAGGTGTCCGGAAGGAGTCGTCAGCGTCTTCTGTTGGCATGCCACACTCGTTGCAAATGTTCCATGGAAACCTTTCTAGTTCGATGAACGGGTCAAATTCGGTAAAAAGGTCAAGTTTGGTGATGAGGTCAAGTTCGGTGAAAAGCATGATTGGTGAAACGGAGTCACAGTCTGTTGTTGTGATCCAGAATACTATCTAATATCTCTGAGAGGGGGACTTCATAATGTTTAACAAGATCCCCGCATCGACCATAAAAATTCTTAAATGACGACTCCGAGCGTTCAACAACATAACCTTGTGTAAGTAGTTCATTGGCTAGTCATTTAAAACATTCATAAGAAGAGCATGCCCAGGCATAACGTATAAGTTGTGAAATGAAAACGCCATAGGCAGGAGAATATGGAATATTTCTACTTAGAAACGCGAAGTTTGTGATATGAAAATTGAAATCGGATACGCCATCATTTCCGTTTCACAGACGCTTTGTAATAAAATTGCCCTAACTGACTCTGTTTATACGATAGTAATTACAAATACCTATAGTTTTGTATCTGTTGTTATACAACGTTAGTGTTTTATGTCATAGTTTGATCTAATTCTGATATTATTTACGTTACAAAACTGCATGCGTTACATAGATCTGCATTTTGTCTAAAAAATGTGACATTGTCTAAGAAAATAGCAAAGTTACTTTGAGTTCTATAACATACGTCATAGAAACCTGTCAGTCTACAGTGAGAATTTGATACAATGTGCCATAAATAAGAAACAATATTACACAATCGAAATTAGTGAATCATTTTATTTCAATAAACATGTACAAGTTCAATTTACTTAGACATAAAATCAACAACACAACACAAATATTGATAGATTTCACTCTTTTAACAAATATTGATTCGTTTGTTGAAACTACTAGTACTGTTGTAATTCAAATATGGGGCAGATTTTCATTAACGTATTTCCACTGCGTTTGTGTTCAAATGGTTATCCCAAACCTGCATTTTAAACTTTTTTGAAAATATTTACTCAATCGTTTTATGACTCACAAGGTCAACCTCAATAAAGCATTTTTATTGCATTTCAAAGTCGTCGTTACATTATAGAATAATGAACCAGTGATACAGAATATATAAATATATATATATATATATATATATATATATATATATATATATATATATATATATATATATATAAACAGTAAAACACTGAAAATTCACAAATCTTCTGTCACTTGGCCTTTATCAAGCGAAAGACGACAATATGTTTATCAGTTACATAGTATTAAGTCTGCACAATACAAGTTTCAATGCAAATGAAAAAAAAATGCAAAATAACATATATATATATATATATATATATATATATATATATATATATATATATATATATATATATATATATAGTGTGTGTGTGTGTGTGTGTGTGTGTGTGTGTGTGTGTGTGTGTGTGTGTGTGTGTGTGTGCGAATATTATATTTCGCTCTATATCTCATAGATGGATGAGTCTGTGCGTGCTTCAACTGTTTAACTTTAAATTATTTCTTCCATGTTAAATTATTGATGCAATATTAAATGAGCATTATTTTTTATTTATTTTTACTACACAAATTGATGTATATTAACAAAAAGGAAATATATATATATATATTTACAGGCATAAAGATTCTTAAACGTTTATTCATTTTGTGTATCACTGCTGGTGGATATTTCGTCCCAGAGGATACTTGTCGCTCGATACATACAATTAATGAATAATAAAAAAGTACCAAATTGCAAACTGGATGACACTGCGCCCAGTATAAAAAGGTGTCCTTCTGTCGAGTCTACAAGGAGCACAGATTCGCAGATATTGTTTGGTGCTCCTAGGGTTGTCCTAAGCGACATTACCAACTTATCATTTGTACAGCTATTTGTTCATATAGCTATACACCTAGCATCGCATCCAAGCTATTCAATTACAAGATGGTTTTGCAGTGCCTAGACATCAACCATCTTCTACACAACACCGTTACATGTCCGTGTGCAACATCTCCCTTCAAATATAATCTTATCTGGCATGCCATCACCTTCGACGTTTCTTTTGTTGAGAATGAAAACCTCAAAATTCTTATTTTAAGAGGTCCTAAACACCGCGAAGCCGTTCCTTTAATTGGCGTCAGAATTTCAGTTTAGTTATGAATTCTGTGGATGATTATGCCAGATGATGGGCCAAACATGAACACGTGGAACCAGACACTTTGTCTGAATGGCTAAAAGATGTACAATGGTTGATAAAATCTCGTATCGAAAACTAAAGGAACTATGAAAACACGTTATCCCTCTATTTAGTGATCCAGAAGTGGAACTGGATAGATTACATGACCAATATGTACTGGTCCCAGCAGACAAAGCATCAAATGATATAATTTTTATTTGCATTAATATAATTGTTTATTAGAAGAGTTAGGGTTTAATACGAATTCCGGTAATCCTCCATACACACGTAGCTCCTTTCAGAGGACGAGATCCTTCAAAATCACGTGTCTGTATTACGATCTACTGATGTACCTACAACCAATGCTGATTTTGACCTACCATATTTATATTGGATACCTGAACTTAATAAAAACCCATATAAGCAGCGGTACATAGCAGGAACCCGCAAATGTTCTACCAAATCTTTATCATTACTCCTTACCAAGATCTTGACAGCCGTTAAGGAGAAACTTTAGCAATGCTGCACAGCTGCTTATTCCAGAAGCGGTGTAAATCAGATGTGGATACTTCAAAATTCTAAGCAACTTTTAGAAAATTTAAAGGCACACAATTTTTATCAAATTCACAGTGTCAAAACATACTACTTCTTTACTCTTTACACAATTATTCCACATAAAAAATAAAAGAAAGACTTTTTAACATCATAGACAACAGGTTTTTTTTTTCACTAAAGGTGATACCCGAAAATTTAAATATCTAGTGATTGATTATCATGATACTTATTTTGTCAAACACTACTCTGATTCTACACATAAATACACTGAAGTTGATATAAAAACATGCTGAAATTTCTGATAGACAATATATTTGATATGTTCGTTGTCTTTCAACATAATATCGGCATTCCTATGGGAACCAATTGTGCCCTTTTAGTAGCCCATCTCTTCCTTTATTCATACGACTTCATTCAGACACTGCTGAATCAAAAGAAGAAAAAGCTGGCGGTGTCCTTTAATTTCAAATTTAGATATATCGACGACGTTTTTTCAATTAATAATGACAATTTTCATGCATATCTCAGTGCGATATATCCCAGCGAACTACAACAGAATCAAACACACACGCTTCATACTTTCAGACATTGTACTTACTATAGACACAGACGGAAAATTGGCAACTAAGCTAAACGACAAACGCGACGATTTCGTCTTTCCCATCGTAAATTTTCCACATTTAAGAAGTAATATCCCAGTCACCCGCATATGGATTTTATGTTTCACAAATGATATATGTCAGGGCGTATTCAACATATGAACATTTCATATACAGATGTAAACTACTCACTGACAAATTATTGACACAGGGATATCGAAAACCGCGTTTGATTTCAACGTTCCGCAAATTTTACGGTCGGTATAATAGTCTTGTTTGCGATTACTCTGTTTCACTGAGTGAAATACTGAGTTGCCTTTTCGCTAGCGGTTGTTGAGACGTCTGTACCAATTGTGACGAGGGTTCGTTCCTCACGTATTTCATTTGGACTTGACTGTGGACTCACGGCGGATGTGACCAGTCGACAGGGGATGCTTACTCCTCCATGGCACCTGATCTCATCTCTTGGTTTCCAACGGTCCGTGTTTGTCCATTTTTGCCCGGATTTGTATCTGTGTCCTGGACATCCCAAAAAATTATACTTTGGTATCTGATATGTTTTATATTGCAAATGATTAATTCGACCTTATATTTATATATGCATATGACGCTGGACCTGACCCCGAAGTCACCAAATTTACTCAGTACTCAAGCTCTACTAACTTCTCATAATTTTAAGGTAAAACACGCAAACTTTTTCTTGTAGCTGGACATGTTTATATATTGACCGCATATAATTGTAAATAATGATCAAAATCATTGCTCATTTGAAGAAACCTTCAGAAATACATGTATTAAATTATTGTTTGAGTACGTACTCAAATTTATTCGTTTTTACGGAAAAATCTTTAGTATAACGCAAAAATGTATATGTGAATGATAAAAAATAATAATATGCTTCCTAATCATTCAAACCTAAACATTTTTTAAACGATTTTATAGTCAAATGATGAAATAAAAGTTGAGTTTGAGTACTTAGTACATTTGGTGACTTTAATCTAAGACAACTAAAGCCCCATTAAGCCACATTCAAATGTTGCAGCTTACAATCTTTTATTCATTTCACAATTATTATCATATTCATTGCTCGACTCAACAGTCATCGTATGATTTATATATAAGATATTTAAATGTATATTAGATGAAACTTGGATATCAAGAGCTTATTAATTGGCGCTATGCCAGGGCATGCTCTTCTTATGAATGTTTTATTCTGAGAACGAAACGACTCGCCATTAAACTACTTACACAAGGTCACGTTGTTGAACGCTTGAAATCGTCGTTTAAGAAGTTTTATGATCGATACGGGGATCTTGTTAAACATTATGAAGTTCCCCCTCTCAATAATATTAGATAGTATTCTGGAGCACGGTCACAGACTGTGACTCCCTTTCGCCAATGTGTTTTTCACCGAACTTGACCTCTCCACCAAACTTGACCTTTTCACCGAATTTGACCCGTTGACTAGAAAGGTTTCCATGGAAAAGTTTTGACATTGGCATGCCAGCACAGGATGCTGACTCCTTCCGGACACCTGGTCCTATCCCGTTAGGAATTAGCAATTGTTCTTCATGTTGAGACCATTGCACATCTAATTCGTCGTGTTCTAATGGACGTGAGCTTCGATTATTAATTGGTACTTCATTTTTACTTCAGTATATGTTCCTGTCATCATGTAAATACTTAATGCTACGAAATTCATTTGAAATGATATTTTTCTTTCGTTGACAATTGTTGTCAAATTATCAAGGGACATTAACTAAGGCTTACATTTCGACACATTACAAATTGCACTTAATATGAAATATGATCACCTTTTCTTGTGTGAGAATTCTATATCAACATCACGAACCGGAGATGTGTTACACGCCTATAAACAGTATAAGATATTAAATATCAAAACGAAAACACTTGGTTTCTTTTTGCTTATGAATTACTCATTTAAAGTTCATAGATAAAACGGTTAAACCCAGAGAGTTCATCTTCCTCTGCACCCATAATGATTATAGTACATCTTATCTTAGATGGATGAAAAATTTGTTTACATTTCTAAAAATAGATTTATGTATTGCTTACATAGTTTTTTATTTACAATTCTCTCTCTCTCTCTCTCTCTAAATATATATATATATTATATATTATATATATATATTATATATTTATATATATACTAGAGAGATATAGAGAGAGAGAGAGAGAGAGAGAGAGAGAGAGTTATTGAAAGTCCAAACGTACAGAAATTAAATACAAAATGCCACACCACAAAACTGTTTTAAGTTTTTATTAACTTACATTGCGACACATGTTTCGCGTAACAAACTCTCATCAGACAATGGTCATGAATCTCATAGTGGTAAAGTAAATACATATATAAGAAGTTGATGCAGTAGGTAATATAACACTAATGTAAGAAGCTTAATGCAAAGAATAAACAAAATTAGTTAATCTGATAAGAATGCTACTCCTTTGCATAAGATTATATGAAATGTGTGGGTTAGGTTCTGTTAAGTAATGGTTTGAATTTATCAATGAAATCTTGCTCTTTGAGTGTAATATTCGAATAGTCATCTGTTTGATATATATATATATATATATATATATATATATATATATATATATTTATATATATATATATATATATATATATATATATATATATAAAGAGAGAGAGATAGAAAGATTGTAAATAAAAAACTATGTAAGGTGTGTGTGTGTGTGTGTGTGTGTGTGTGTGTGTGTGTGTGTGTGTGTTACTATGCGAAATTTGATTGTATTCTGGTATTCACGGTAATGTATGGCATTTTTCCTGAATTTGAACTTCTATAATTTGTTACTAAGATTCAGAAACTTTCATGATAACAATTGTCTTTGTTCTTTGTTTCCAGTGTTTCGCTCTTGAACTGATGAAAACCGAGGAAATTTTGGAAGATTCTGGTTCCGGTGATGTGTCTGTTGCAGATAATGGCGTCAAAACCGACCAATCATTGTCCTCTGAAGAATTATTAGGTCAGAGAGATTTAGAATTCAAATTACTAAAATTAATTTAGGATATCTTTGAAAACATATTATTATAATCATTATTATTATTATTATTATTATTATTATTATTATTATTATTATCATCATCATCATCATCATCATTATTATTATCATTATTATTATTATTATTATTATTATTATTATTAGTGTATTCAGAGAGAGTTACGATAGAAGGTCTGACCGAGCAGACGGACCCGACATCTGTAACCCCAGCCACAGTTCCAGGACACAGTAATCAGGAAGTAAATGATGGTGAAGGCATTTCTACTAGTTCAGCGCTTGGAAAAGAAACAAAGCCAACATCATTTAGTCCAAAAACCCATAAAACACAGGGACACGGAAACCAAACGGTAAATGGAACGACGGGAATATTTGACTCCAATAATGTTTCTAAAATTGGAACAAAGGATGTTATAACAGTTGGTACCAAATCAGCAATGAAAACGTCTCAGAGCCAATCAACAAAACGTATGCTTTCCGATGGCGAAGTGAGAACAACGTCGCTAATCACGTCCATGGAAAATCGTTGCTCTAATGTTACGTGCGAAAATGGCGGGAATTGTACACTTGATAAGGACGATCAACCTAAATGTTCCTGTTCATCTGATTTTGAAGGCCCAAGCTGCTCGATAAAAAGTAAGTTAACAAAATGCATTGATTGGTTAAAATTTGAATGTTTCAAATGACTTCATGCCTATATTATGAGATAATTAGAGTTCAGACACTTGTATTCATCTTTGCACTAAATTAGTATTCGATTGTTTTTTATATTTCGGTAAAATCAAATGGTTTTTCTCTCTGCACAAACACTGTTCTGTTAACAAATTTGGATACGCAGGTTTATCCCTTTTTCACTGATATAATACTTTAATTCACATTTACAAAATTTATATCTATATTTATCTTCATTCCGCAAATAGATAATTGTAATCATGTCAACCTGTGTCCGAGTGACTTTTAAAAAATTAAATATTGAAAGGAAACAGTACCATGGGCCACATCGCTCACCTGAACTGCGTTGGTATCTTACATATATGGGAATCTTAACTTTACAAATTATCTAAACACTCCTTAGGAGTGGATGAGAATTTAAAATGAATGAAAATGAAATGAAAAGATGTCCAAAAACATGTCAAAAATTAGTTTTCCGAAATTACCATACTTTAATCATACATCTATGTAGATCACTCAGATTCAATTAGTGTTTCAATCCATACAGAGGTTCTGGAGGAGAAGATTTTTAAAGAGGGATACTCCTCTGGGCCTCTTTTGCCCCACCTGGATCCACTCCTGGGCTGATCTAGCCGAAATTAAGAAACTTGGTAGAAACCTTGAGTACTTACTTCCTATAAAGTTTTACAAAATTACCTTCATCGGTTTTGGAGAAAAGGTCAAAATTGTGGAAAATTACACCATCCTTCATTTTTGCAGTCTTAAAAAATTCACAGAACTTCAAAAAATTAAATTTCAGCAAAGTTCTTTCAGGAAAGCTTTTATCTACCAAACCACAGATAGAATACATAAAATACATGCATCATAATGAATAATATGGGAGAAAATCAAAGAAATTATACAAAAACTAATGAAAATTACAAAGTCTTAAAAGAAGTCAAAAACGCATCATAAAATTATTCTGATTTCAACGAGATTGTTAAAAGTTGAATCATACATCTATGTAGATCACTCAGATACAATTAGTTTTTCAATTCATGTAGTGATTCTGGAGGAGAAGATTTTTAAAGAGGGGTACCCACTGGTGTTTTTGCCCCACCCTAGATCCACCCTTGGCTCGATCGGGCCGAAATGAAGATTTTTGGTAGAGAACCTTGAGTACTTGCTTTCTATTAAGTTTCATCAAAATCATTTCAGCGGTTTTGGGGGAGAAGTCGAAAATGTGAAAAGTTTACGTACAGACGGACAGACAGACGACGGACAAAAGGCGATCAGAAAAGCTCACTTGAACCTTTGGTTCAGGTGAGCGGAAAAAGATTTAACTTCTCAGAGTTGGCAGCCAATACTAAATCAACCTATTGATGATATTTGATTATTTGGATTATATTTGTCTTATGAAAAGAGAATTCGAGAAATATGAAAAATCTACCATGACCAGGTTGAGCGATTTATCCTAGAGCTGATAGGAAATACTCAATGAATGTACATTGTATTTTGTTTTTGGTTTATAGATACTTTTCTTTAATTGTATTTATGTTGTTAAACATGAACTGACGTTCTAGCCTATATCTTTTATCAGTCTGTTCATAGCACACACCATTCCATACATTTTTTTACAAGCACGTGTGTTGTGACACGTTCATTGTACACATTTTGCGTTTAATGACGTCATGGTGGTCCAGCAAAACAAGTATTTTGACTTTTATTTCTTTTGATTGTTCTTTTTAGAATTTTCAAATGTTGGTGTCCAGGACCAGGACTCTTTATCTTGTTATCATTTGTTAATATTTTATTATTATTATTATTATTATTATTATTATTAGTGTATTCAGAGAGAGTTACGATAGAAGGTCTGACCGAGCAGACGGACCCGACATCTGTAACCCCAGCCACAGTTCCAGGACACAGTAATCAGGAAGTAAATGATGGTGAAGGCATTTCTACTAGTTCAGCGCTTGGAAAAGAAACAAAGCCAACATCATTTAGTCCAAAAACCCACAATACACAGGGACACGGAAACCAAACGGTAAATGGAACGACGGGAATATTTGACTCCAATAATGTTTCTAAAATTGGAACAAAGGATGTTATAACAGTTGGTACCAAATCAGCAATGAAAACGTCTCAGAGCCAATCAACAAAACGTATGCTTTCCGATGGCGAAGTGAGAACAACGTCGCTAATCACGTCCATGGAAAATCGTTGCTCTAATGTTACGTGCGAAAATGGCGGGAATTGTACACTTGATAAGGACGATCAACCTAAATGTTCCTGTTCATCTGATTTTGAAGGCCCAAGCTGCTCGATAAAAAGTAAGTTAACAAAATGCATTGATTGGTTAAAATTTGAATGTTTCAAATGACTTCATGCCTATATTATGAGATAATTAGAGTTTAGACACTTGTATTCATCTTTGCACTAAATTAGTATTCGATTGTTTTTTTATATTTCGGTAAAATCAAATGGTTTTTCTCTCTGCACAAACACTGTTCTGTTAACAAATTTGGATACGCAGGTTTATCCCTTTTTCACTGATATAATACTTTAATTCACATTTACAAAATTTATATCTATATTTATCTTCATTCCGCAAATAGATAATTGTAATCATGTCAACCTGTGTCCGAGTGACTTTTAAAAAATTAAATATTGAAAGGAAACAGTTTACAGAAGTGTTATAACGAATAAAAAAGCAAAAGATATTGTTTTTGTATCATGACGTATTATTTCTCTTTGCAGAACTTTCAGTTCCGAAATGTGCTGACAAATTATTTTCAAAAATCTCTTCGACATCAGCAAGTATAGATTTGTCAGCAATACAATTCTCTGACACCACATCGCACATAAAGGTTATATTGTTCCCAATATATACACAAGGCACTCAATCGTACACATCACGTAGTTTTCAATTGACAAAAGGAAAGCCAACTTTTCATAGATTGTTTCCTGGGACAGTATATAACGTATCCGTTATTTCTCAGTTAAAAATTAACAGTACAACATATAAAAGTGAACCAGGATGCCAGAAGAATGAACTTTGGACCAGTGAGTATATAATCATAGGTTGAATGTAGGGAAATTAAATATATATATATATATATATATATATATATTATATATATATATATATATATATATATATATATATACATATATATATATACCATACGTGTATATCCTCTACAAGTAATAAGTATTAAGAAGACCTGGTTTGCCTGATGTGTTAACAATTACTGTGGCCTTTTATAATCTAATAAGATGTAATGGCCCAGCACTCGAAAGTCAAAGTTACAGATCTTTTGAAGTAAACTTCAAAGCAAATTCCCATACGTGGCAAAGCGTGTTAAGCTTAAATACATATTCATTTTGTTCCATAAAATTGCATTTTTTCATCACTGAAAACTGATCAGTTTGAGTGTAAAAGGCGTGAAAAACGTTTCCGTATCCCAAAACTTTTATAGTGAGCCAGTGGAATCTACTTTATTCTGCACTGACCCTGTGACACTAACTGTTTTATTATTCCTGTCCCGTCCATCCCTGTTATAGTTGCTTATTCTTTATCCTAATATACGATGGTTTGTTGTAATTGTGCGATCTAAGTCGAATTTGGTCAAGCAGTCGCTATAAATCAACATTTATTTATAGCATTATCGGATCAGATTTCCATTTAATATTATTATTCTGTGCTCAAAAGGTAAAAATAAACATTAATTACTCTTGCATAGAATAGATCGACGAGTCCCTGAAAACGTTCACAGAAGTATGACTTCTTAATTGTTTTTTACAAGCTCGTGGTAGTTTAGGAGTTAAGTTAGTTAATTTCTAAACTGGCGGTGATACAGAATTGTTTTTCTTGTGGGTTTTTTCTAATTTCACGAACTAAATGAATTAGCAAAAAAACCTCTTTTATATTTTTATAATTTCCCATGTTTCGTTTGCCACATAGCTAAACGCCACAATTTTTGAAAGTCCACTTTACTTAATCAACCTATCACCAAATCCCTTTTTAATGCCAAATTTCGGCTAAACATATCATATATTTACCTTCAATATGTTTTTGTAATGTATTTCGTTGTCGTGATATTTTGTCATATAATTTTAGAAAATATGATGGTAAAATATCTTTATCTATTTTTCCAGAACCTGTTAATATCAACTGCAGTGACGTCTATATTGCCAATATAACGACGAACAATATCACGGTGAATTTACCGTCCGTTAATCAGAGCGATGGTATTACACATTTCAGAGTATCTATCAAGACGAATGCTAAGAAAAACCAAAAAATTTTCCATTCAGCAGAAAACAAAACAACGACGTTGACGATTTCATCTCTTTTACCTGCAACCTTGTACAATATCACAGTGAAAGGGGTGTCTCGTATAATGAACAAAACTCAAGGAAGTCGCGCTTGTAATGTACTCTCCAATTACACATGTAAGTTATACTTATGTATAGAATACACGTAAAACTGGATTTAAATGTGTTCTTTCATAAGTTGTTAGAAGTTGTTTTGTTGTCGTCTGAACCAGTTGTGACGAGGATTTGTTCCTCACTTATTTCCTTGAGTTATACTGTG
The DNA here is from genome assembly GCA_030159075.1 of Atrina japonica. NCBI lineage: Eukaryota > Metazoa > Mollusca > Bivalvia > Pterioida > Pinnidae > Atrina > Atrina japonica. The sequence goes on from BROG01000946.1 coordinate 38,765, forward strand.
AACTCACGACGGGTGTGGCCGGTCAACAGGATATGCTTACTCACCCATGACCACCTCTGGATGTCAAGAGGCCCTTGTGTATCCACTGTTCGCCATGTATACTTGACATTATGAGGATATATCTGATTTTACTAGATTTATTGAAAAACTGTAACTTTTGTATTGTTTATACATGTGTTTTTGTTGTTGTTGTTGTTTGGGGTTTTTTTTTGGGGGGGGTGGCATACACATGATATCTGGCACATTGCTTCATTGACAATATAACAATATGAAAAGCTGAAACGTCTTATAACAATGTGCTATCATAGCATACAATATATATAAATACGTCCCAAAACATAACAGAGACTATGACAAGTTGTCAACCTGTGCGATTTTATAAATAAATAGCTGTGCAAAATATGTTTCCAGTAGTATGGCACATATAAATCAATTATATTCCAAGAAACAAAATCATTTTTACGACTATTTTTACAATTTCTGTTTGTTAATTTTCTTCACTTATACCCAACATTCTAAAACTTTTGCAATAAGAGAGTTAGATGTAGGCGTTGTATTGATTTTGAACCTTTGCAAAAATTAATTCAATTGATCATCGACGAATCACATTTTTGAGAGATCGGGTTAGAGACCATTTACAGTCAATACATTAGATACTACTGTACCAAAGGGAACTACCTCTTAAATTAGACTCTGTCTATCCACAGATCCATTGCTGAATTGCAGTTTACTCACAGTTGAAGACGACGGAGGTAGGATCAGTATATTAATGACTAACACAACGGCCCCTAAAACGTCACAATTACGCCTTGAAGTATCATCCGGTAACTTCTCTGAAACAAAATGCATCAAGACCATCCCTGACGGAAATTATTCGATTACAGAGCAGAGAGGGAGAACCTATAACATTAATGTGGCAGTACAAGGAGGTGGTGAGCTTTGGAGTCAAACACTTTGTAGACGCACAGTTGCAATAAGTAAGTGTTTGACAAGTGATGGTTGCTTTTTTCATGCTGAAAATTGTAGATTTGAAAGAGAACGGGTATGTCCTAAAACTGTAATATTGGATACCTAATGAAGTCTTATTGACAGAAACGATCAACACGAGCGTTTGTTTTACACCCTTTTTGCAAAACTACAACTTTGGTTGTAACTGTTGACTTTGCTATTTCATTTTAATATAAAAAATCTCAGAAAGTATAAATCAAATGAATGTCCAGGACAATGATACAAATCCGGTAAAATGGACAAACACGGACCTCTGGAAACCAAGAGGTGGGGTCAGGTGTAATGGAGGAGTAATGTCGACCGGTCACGCCCGCCGTGAGTCCAAAGTCAAGTCCAGTCGAATCCAAATTTTATCTTGGACTTTCTGAGTATCTACAGAATGGGATCCAAAGAGTTAAGATTGAGTAGTCATTATCAACAGCGGGTAAGTTATGGGTAGGGATCCGTTCTGGGGGCTCTTTTATTTTTGATTTACATAAACAAGCTGCCAGACGGACCTCTGGTTTGACCAGACTGTTCGCAGACGACACCTCAGATAGTCATCATTTAAACAATATTGAATCATAGCTTTTAACACTGACGAATGATTATTGTTTTCGTCTGGAGAAAATAATATGCATGTTAATTTCAATCTTTTTAAAACTTTTTTTGTATTTGGAGCATCAGAAATACAATTAGATGCTTTATTATTAACGTTCGACAACTCTGTAAATACTCCAGTTACTTCACACACCCATTTAGGTATAATTCTTGCCGATAATGGGAAACAGACAGCGCACATTGATCGTATTACAGCCACAGTCTCTAAACAAATTACTGTTCTGAGAATTCGATATAGCTGTTGACAATTAAATGCAGATTTAGATAGAATTAATTTAATCCCTAACAGTTCCTGTATTTATGGATATGCCCGTGCATATATGTTCTTTACTATTTTTTGTTTGTCCAAATTATATAGATTTGAGAAGATGTAGGCAGAAATGTCACGGTTACTGCCGCATAATTTGAAAAGAAAATAGGGATCCCAGTTATTATGACAATGAGAAAATAGTGGAGGTGTTTTTAGAAATTCTCTCAACTCGACTCCACTACACCTACTTCCTTCCGTACTTTTTAATTTTTTATTATTCACTACAGAAAATATCTTTGAATAAGTATATGTATAAACAGCTATTTTCTTGTCGATATTTTTCAGATTTAGTGATGATTTTTAATATTGCTTAAAGTTATGAGATTTGATTTCTTGTTTCAAGGCTAAAAGCCATACGAAGGTTGATAAAATATCGTAATCAAAAACTTAAAGGAACTATGAAAACACGTTATCCCTCAGTTTTTAGTGATCCAGAAGTATTAACTGAACTGGATAGATTACGTGACCAATAGAACTGGTACCAGCAGACAAAGCCTCAAATAATATAGCGACATTTTGTTAATTAACAATGCCAATTTTCATACATATGTCAATGCAATATATCCCAGCGAACTTGAAATTAAAGATACAACAGAATCAAGCACACACGCTTCATACTAAGACATTTTACTTAATATAGACACAGACGGGAAATTGGCAACTAAGCTATACGACAAACGCGACGTGTTCGGCTTTCCCATCGTTAATTTTCCCACTTAATTCGAAATGACCCTAGCGGACAACATATGAAAATTTCATATACAGAAGTTAACTTCTCACTGACAAATTATTGACACAGGAATATCGAAAACGTTCCGCAATTTTTACGGTCGGTATAATAGTCTTGTTTGAAATTACTGTTTCACTAAGTGAAATGTTGAGATGCCTTTTTGTTGGCGGTTGTTGAGACGTATGTACCTATTGAGACGAGGATTCACTCCTCCCGTATTTAATGGGACTTGATTGTGGACTCACGGCTGGTGCGACCGGTCGACAGGGGATGTTTACTCCTCCATGGCACCTGAACCCACCTCTTGGTTTCCGGAGGTCCGTTTTTGTCTATTTTAACCGGACTGTTATCTATCTCCTGGACATTCCATGCATTTAAACTTTGGTATCTGATATTTTTTATACATAATCCATTAAGTACTGTATGCAATTTCAATTTCAGAACCAACTACTCCCAAATGTCAAAACGTCTCTTCTATACCTTTCAACACAAGTATCATCATTGACGTTAAAGCGCTGAATTCTGAAGACGCAAGTCATTACAGAATTGAAGAAATGGAGTCAAAAATGGAAAATACGACACAAAATAAGATGAACGTGGTATTTCATGGTCTTTCTCCAGGCAAACAGTACAAATTCCAGATTTTTGCAGTCGGTTTTAATGGTTTGAAAAGCGATGGGAGTTGTACACATATTGCATCTACAAGTATGTGTATCATGTATATTCTTAAATACCTTAGAGGGGCATTTCTTCATTTTTTGTCTCCTTTTTACTACTTAGATTGATATACAATCACAATAAAAGAGATATACGCAGACATAAAAGTTGTTTAATTTCTATGTATATTGCGAAAAGTGCATCAAAAAACCAGAATTGTCACCTTTTCAGTTGCAATTGATTAACTAAACCTTACTTTTTGTATCTGAATATCGCACTGGACCTGACCTTATTTTTACTATATATATATATATATATATATATATATATATATATATATATATATATATATATATATATATATATATATATATATATATATATATATATATATATATATATATATATATATATATTTGGTAAATACATCTAATGCCATTTTAAATACTTTAATATATACACTGTAAGTCTTGCAATTTGTCACTTATACATTCAGCCATGTTACTAAACGTTAAACAGATCCATTGTCATATTTGTGATATTTATATCATTTTATTTACAAATAGGGCCCAATACACCCGTGTGTGTACGAAGTATGTTTGAAAAGATAACAACAAAGAAAATGGTGTTAAACACAGCAGTTCTTAAAGCAACTGGATCTACGAAATACAGGATTAAGATAAAGGATGTGTCCCGTGGTACATTCGAAGAATATGTTTCTACTGGTAAATTGACAGTAGAAAATCGGCAACCAGGGTCAAACTATACATTTAACATTTCTTCTTTATCTTTCTACAATACAGAAAGCAATTCTGGATGTTTTATTTGGAAATACACGTGTAAGTATTTATTGATATGATTTATCTCTCGTTCCTGTCTTTAGGTTTTATTTGTACATCACTACAGACCTAGATATCGTAATATGGAAATTAATTGTCTTCCATCGTTTTGCAATATTTCAGAATATTTCAGATATTTCAGACAAAAGCAATAAACAAGTTGTAACACATTAAATCCATGTAGTACATAAATTGTTCGACATCAAAAGTGCATGTGTATACACACCCTTTGGCACTTTAAGCCTTTCCCAGACGGCCATGTATATACACACCCTTTGACACTTTTAGCCTTTCCCAGACGGTCATGTTTATACACACCATTTGACACTTTTAGCCTTTCCGAGACGGCCATGTATATACACACCCTTTGCCACTTTTAGCTTTTCCCAGACGGTTATGTACATTGTTGCCATTCATTATTTACTGTTGACAATCAAACATATTCATTGCCTGGACATTTTGCTAAAAATATACAGAGATATACACACTGGGCGATACCTATATAGAGAAACACGAGTTCTACTGTCGCGAGGGGGACATGGCCCGGAGCGATACCGTATACTATACGCTATAGCAGAATGAGGGTCGATTACGCATGAATTATATACGTTTGTTGTAAATATGATATGCACGCATTAAAATGTTAATAATTTAAGAAGTCAACAACAGATATTGCATATATGACAAACACAACAACGACATAACTGAAAAACACCACACAAAAGTAAACTGGCAAACGCAAAAGAACGAACACATCGACTACTAAAGTGAATAATACCACATAGAAGTAAACTGGCAAACGCAAAAGAACGAACATATCGACTACTTAACTGAATTAAACTACACAAAAGTAAACTGCCAAACACAAAAGCAAACGTACACATCGACGACTAAGCTGATTAACACCACACAAAATTAAACTGGCAAACGCAAAAGAACGAACACATCGACGACTAAGCTGATTAACACCACACAAAATTAAACTGGCAAACGCAAAAAAACGAACACATCGACGACTAAACTTAATTATACCACACAGAAGTAAACTGGGAAACGCAAAAAACGACCACATCGACGACTAAGCTGATTAACACCACACGAAAGTAAACTTGCAAACACAAAAGAACGTACATATCGACTACTAAACTGAATAATAACACACAGAAGTAAACTGGCAAACGCAAAGAAAAGAACACATCGACGACTAAGCTGAATAATACCACATGGATGTAAACTGGCAAAGGAAAAAAACCAACACATTGACGACTAAGCTGAATAACACCACACAAAAGTAAACTGGCAAACGCAAAAACGAACACATCGACGGCTAAACTGAATAATACTACAACACATTTAGATCCTGTAAATATTTTTTTCCATTGTATAAACATTTTTTGTGTTTTAAAGAACTAAATAGAGGCATTCTGATTGGGTGAAATCATGGAAGTCATATTTCCTGTTCTTCGTATCTCCTGCAGAGAAGAATTTCAATACAATCACGGGACGTGAAATTCGGAGAGGGTTCTTTTTCGTAAAATGGTCGTAAACATTCTTTGTTTACGTTTATGAAATGCATGAAATCGGTATTGTTGATTTCCCTGCTTTTTTAAACATCAAAATAGTGTCACATTGACCACTTTTTTCATTTTATAAGAATAATCTTTAGTTTTGAAGAGACATTTGGTTAGGTATCTTTACTTATAACTTTTATTCTATTAATTTCAGATCCAGCACGTCCAGGACAAATCCATCTTCAAAATGCAACAGGTGGCAATATAAAAATGTTGTGGAATCCCACCAATAGACGGGTCGATAGTTACCACGTGAATGCAAGTTGTAACTGCGCTACAAATTGTGACGTCGAATATTTCAATGTAACATCACCTTCGGTACAGATTTCTGGCATGTCACTGGCATCTTCTTGTATTTTTACTGTATATGCCATAGCTGGTGGACTTAGAAGTGAACCAAGAACAATTACAACGAAGCAAGAAGGTTGATGTGTTGCTCTTTCAGAAGTTTTCCATATGATAAGCAATTGAACTATTTTGATATGAAACCCAATCTTCCATTTATATGTAGGCTGACGCATCAGTCTCCCAAAATTTTTAATTTAGATAATTTTCTCAGATTGTAATTATGATTGTAGTCATTCGAGGTGATTTGTATTCCAATATCTATTACATTAAAGACAGTAGTTTACATAGTTCCGGTCTCCTCTTCATATCCCCTTTTCAGAAATACATTGAAATATTTCAAAACTGAAGTTTGTATTTTAAGATTTGTTTTTAAAAAAATATGGTTTATGGAAAAAACACGTTGCTTATTTTCGTGGATGGTGTTGTATTTCTTTTCTTTGTTTATCTATAAATTCATTTAAAAGTTATCTGTCAATACATTTAGAAAGTTAGTATACTTAAAGTGACATTTGCTGTGTTTCCAAAATATGTTTCAATTTTTTTCTACTTATACCACTTTTACCTGTGCAACAACAAACATGAGCTATACACGGGCATAAATATTCTTCTATCCCTATGGTGCAGTCCAGGTCCAGTGGTACTCATATAAACATAGTAAGATTGAGTTAATCAATTTCAATTGAAACGTGCCAAACCTGGGTTTATCAAGCAATTTTCACAAAACATATGCAATAGTAATTTAAGAGTTTTTATGCCTGTGTGTATCTCTTTTTATTGTATATCGATAAAGGGGGAAACAATTTTGAAAATAAACAAAATACACCAATACCCTTTCAATCAAAAATATAATCAATTTGCCGTTATAGACAAGGGAAACTGCTATTATTCCATTGCATCAGAGATTTATATTCACGTAATGGTTCATTTCTTTTAATTTTCTGTTGAAATGTTATTAAAACTTACGGTAATATCGATATTGAAAACCAGAAATTTAAATAATTACATGTCTTTTAAACTTTAGTTTTACTTTCATTAATCATATTCTTCTAAACATCTAACTCATTGTATTCTTTTCAAATATTTTTAACAGCTCCTGATAAAGTAAGCAAATTAACAGTCGAAAATATAACTGATGATGAAAGTTTTGTCTATTGGTCTACCCCAATACACCCGAACAGCAAATCATTGTTATACATAATCAAATTGACTGATGCTGAAGGCTCTGAACACATCTTCGAGGTGGCGAAAAATATTTCTAACCGGAATTTGAACACACGTCTCGACAATCTCAATCCAGGTATCATAAGATTTTAAACATTTTTTTCACTAACTATTCTTAAATGACAGGTTAAATACTTGATTCACGGATATTGACAATAAAAGAAACAACCAGGCTGCAAGTGTGCAGTAGTATAACAAAGTGATTACGAGTCAAATGATAGGCGAAGAACTTCACTCCTGTACATGTAAGCGGTGATCCAGGTTAAAAACACGGGCGGTGAACGTTTATCCGCTTAGTGTATGCATTATTTAAAGTCAAATTATAGAGCGGATGTGGAGTTCTCTCTCTCTCTCTTCTCTCTCTCTCTCTCTCTCTCTCTCTCTCTCTCTCTCTCTCTCTCTCTCTCTCTCTCTCTCTCTCAGAATATTGTCCTCGACAACATAAAATGGTTATTACGTTTGTTACTGTCCAAATCACTGGAATATGTCGAGTTGATCAAGTTCATAGAAGGCAAGACAACTGAAACAATATATATTCTTATTTAGTAAATGTCTTGATTGTCACGTATAAAAGAATTGTGAATCCGTTCATCCTCCATTGACGTGTCTATTGTTTTTATTAACCGTCTATAGATCCACGGAATGCAATCACATGACCCCTTGTATCCAATGAAATGACGACATTTCAGTCTGAGGGAAAACAAATATATATTGAATCATATTTACTCCTCTTTCAGCAACATGTTATACAGTGACAGTGACGGCCAAGAATGATGCAGGTGAAGGACCCCCTGTCTCTACCAGTTTTTACTCAGCTGAAAGTGGTATGTCACTGAAAAAATACTTATTCTTGTACTAGAGAACTTATTACAATTTCTGATTCCACATTTGTACTTGAACTAAAATACATCCTAATAAGTAATTACTTAAAATATCTTTCAGTTCCACAAATGGTCACCAACTTCAGTACATTATCTAGTACATCATCCTCTGTGTCTGTATCGTGGCAAGAACCGACTGTAAAGAACGGCGTTATAATGAATTACACCGTTATAGTTACACAAATTTCTTACGACAGTTGTATGAGAAACCCACCTCCTGTTTGCACGACGGAAATTTCACTGTATTGTGAAGAGTGTAAAAGAGATTGCCAAGATGCTGTATCTTCTATAGTAAGTGTTTTTTATTGATCAGATATAGATAAAGTGTGGAAACTCGCCTAATGGCTACCTTGCTTACGAGGCCACCTCACATATAAGACTGTAAATATTCAGTTCATTAAAAATTAGCAATCAATATCTAAAAAAGTCCAGAATATCACCTGAGAGTCCACCTCGTAATAAGACCATTTATTGTACATATATTTTTGTTTTATAACTCCAATCCATTTTGTTTGAATGTTGTTTATGACATTGTCTATCGATTTTGTGTATTCCATTTACATTTTTGTACATTAACTGTTTTGGGGATACATGCATATAAAATATTGAAAACCGTACTACAATTTTAGATTTTGGGGATTTGATTTCATTTCACAAATGTTAAGAATATCTCAAAGTTTATTATCATTTCAATGTATATTCTGTTCATATATTTTCGGAAAAATGTTTCATTTCTAAAGTTGGATCCCTTATCATTAAGAAATTAATCCATGTTTCTTAGTTACCATTTTCTGTAGAATCAGAAAATTTCGTTGTGGTTTTAATTTTGTTTATTTCAACGAAGTTTAAACAATGACGAAATTTCACATAAATTTCTTCTATCCATAGTAATAGGTTCTTTTACAAACATACTTCTATTTCAACGAAATTTAATGTCAACGATTTTGTTTTGTTTATAAAACTACGAAATTTTATATAAATAACTTTTATCCATAAGTAATATGTTTTTTTACAAGCAGACGTCTATTTCAATAAAATGTAATATCAACAAATTTTATTTTTTTAAACTACGAAGATTTAACCCCACGAAATTATTTGATTCTACAGTACATGTACATATATTGGGGTTTGTATCAACTAAACTTTGTCTTACATTTACAACAATTCGTTTTGATGTTTTTACAGCTCTGACGATGTCGACATTTCAATAATATATATAGAGTGTCACAAAAAGAATCTCCCATTTTGTATCCTCTAAAACTCACTGACTCTATACCATTAATCAAAACGTATATTGTCATCTATAGATTGTGTGCATTTTGTCCATACATTTTGAAATTTGAACCACAAATATAATTGTTAGTACATAGTCGTACTTAAACACTGCATTCATTGTCATTTGAAGTGTGAGTACGTTTGGGAATACCCTGTTTATATGATATATAATAATAATTAATTCTCTTTGAAGGATGCCATAGAAAAAGCAACAATTACTGCAAACTGTCATGAAAGTATAATATATCCTTTCTACCGATTGAATGGAACTTTCAATATCGAAATTGAGGACTTAACACCGTATACGAAGTATAAACTGGGTGTATTTGCTAGTAATTCAGCAGGAAATGGCAATGTTTCAGAGTTGAACTTCAGGACTAAGGAAGCAGGTATAAAATTCCATTGTACTTAATCGTCATGTTGTCTAATGAAATACGTATGTTATATAATGGGGATTTGATGGGTGTCCAGATTTCCGTATAAGTGTATACGTACAAGACAAAGTATATGGTTATGTAACTCAGTCATTTTTTACATCTTTTTACAGTTTCAACCCCAATCAGACAGCTGGCAATTGAAAATGTAACATCGAACACCGTAACACTAAGTTTCGCTCGTCCCAAATGTACAAATGGAATCATCGAATCCTTTCTAGTTGAATACACTTATCATGATCGCAACAATAATTATTGTTTTCAAAATGCAAGCAGGGCCAAGGAAATCAATCAAAAACTACTTGTTAATTATACATCAGTAGACAAAGTTGGATATAGGTTTATTTTGCCAGTTCGTGGGCTCTTTTCGTATTGGTTCTACGTGTTCCAAGTTGCTGCTATTAATCATGCCGGTAAAAGTAAGCCGACCAGCTACTCCGAAATAAGAACACACCCTGCAAGTAAGTTAATTATATACATAAGGAGTGTTGTATTAACATTGATTTGGAAAGGGTTTTCTTCAAAATTTGATAAAAATTGAAAGTTCATTATTTACAATGATACAGAAATTCAATTTGATTGTTTTAATTATTCTACTCTGTTTTTTTTCATATATTTGCCAATATAATAGAAACATAATTGATATAATCTAACATATCAATTCTTGGACATTTCATTATTATATGTAAATGTGCATTCTGATTGGTCTGATTGGATTAGTTTCCTTTTTGTGATATCTACACAACATTATATTAGTTTTACGTACTTAATATAAATATAACATCACAACACACAGCACTCAAACAATGATATACATGCGATATTTTTTACTTCTTCGAGAATACAATTATTTACAAACATTTGAAACTGGAGTTATAATATAATATCTTCCTGGGTAGTTAAACCATTGTATAACATCACAACACACAGCACTCAAACAATGATATACATGCGATATTTTTTACTTCTTCGAGAATACAATTATTTACAAACATTTTAAACTGGAGTTATAATATAATATCTTCCTGGGTAGTTAAACCATTGTATGCACCTCGAAGAAGTCAATAATTATATATTTTTGTATAATAATCAATTGAATAACATGTGCTTCCGTTCTTCTTAGTTCCAGATCCAGTGGACAAATTTATCGTGGCTTCTCGTGACCCCTATTTTGTCAAAGTGGTTTGGAGGGAGCCTTGTTTCCCTAACGGGATAATAAAGAAGTATGTTTTAACAACTATATACAAGGAAGGTAATATTTCTTCTAACATTTCTGGAAATTTTACGTCTTGGACTATACGGAAGTTACTACCGGACAGATCATACAGGTTTCAGATTGTTGCAGTAAATGACGCAGGCCATGGGAACATTACGGAACTCAATACTAGGACACCAACTACTGGTAAGAATATCTGATATGCTCCTTACCAAATTTCTATTAATTGCTCTCAACAGAATATCTTTAAAACAGCTAAATTATTTGCAAGAATTTGGTTCTTGTAGATGTAATGAAAAATGTTGCTGTCGTCACATAAAATTTACAATTCTTTAACCAATGATTTTATCAGATAATTATGTGTTTCACTTTTAATTCATAAATAAAACTTGCAATAATGAATAAAAAGATAATATTATCTGTAATTCAGTTCCGTATAAGCCACGCCTGCTAAATGCGTCCAGTCTGAATGCCACAGCTATCAATGTCACCTGGTCACCTCCGAATCTGCGCACTGGACGGACACATTACATTGCTTCAGCGACCGATGACGATACTAACCAAGTGATTTCGAAATGTAAAGTCCTAGGTAATTTGATCATTAATCGTTTTCTTCGAAATAATATTGAAAATACTTTCTTTCGTGCTTTGGTGAAGCTTAAGATTCAAAATAAACATGAAATATTCATATATACAATAGAGCTTTATATTTATATGTCTCCATATAATTAATTTTGGCAGGGAAGATTAAATCATTCAAATTATTTAAAAGATATATTTAAAAGCTACATGATATGCCTGTATATGAAGGATAATTGTGATATATTTTTTTCATAAATCCATATTGATATTGATAGGGTTTACAGCAGGATGGTGCATTATATCTGGTCTGGATGAGTATTGGAGCTACACAATAGCTGTTACAGCTCATACAGTAAATGGTTCAAACTCATCAGCATTTTCTTCCTTATTAAAAACGAAAGAAGCAGGTAATGTTTTTATCTTTTGCTAATTCTTTAATGTTTCAATATTATTTTTAAATCGAATGTTGAAGAAGACTGTACTATATAAAATATTTATTTGGCATACCGTATTCGTCCCATTAAGCGCCCCTCCTCCATTTTTACATACAATCTTTTCTAGCTTGTTGACAATGTGATGAGGACATGAAAAACCGTAAGTAACAGTTTATCAGTAGCCACCAGCAACAGAATTATGGGACAAACATCTCAACAATAAATACAACATTACCAGTGTCTTATAATATAAAAAATCTCATTACCACAGTGTCTTATAATAAAAAAAACATAGAAACAAATCCGGTAAAAATTGACAAACACGGGCCTCTGGCAACCAAGAGGTGGGATCAGGTGACATGGAGGAGTAAGCATCCCCTGTCGACTGGTCACACCCGCCATGAGTCCACAGTAAAATCCAATCTAATACGTGAATATTGAATCCTCGTCACAATTGGGACAAACATCTCAACAACTGCCAACGCAAAGGCAACTTAACATTTCACTTAGTGGAACAGAGTAATCGCAAACAAGACTATTATACCGACCGTAAAATTTGCGGAACGTTGAATTTAAACGCGGTTTTCGATATCCCTGTGTCAATAATAAGCGGATGACTGAGGGATATTACTACTTAAATGTGGAAAATTTACAATGGGAAAGCCAAAATTGTTGCTTTTGTCGTATAGCTTAGTTGCCAATTTCCAGTCTGTGTCTATATTAAGTAAAATGTCTAAGTATGAAGCGTGAGTGCTTGATTCTGTTGTATCTTTAATTTCTATTTCGCTGGGATATATGGCATTGATATATGTATGAAAATTGTCATTATTATAAATGATTAACTGTTCTATGTTCACGTAACTATAAATTGGTCCCATTCAGCGCCCAACCCATTTTACTGATTTTTGTATCGCCCTGGCGAATATTGCTCATTTTGTATACTTTTAAAAGAAAAGCTAGTGTTTTGTTGATATATGCCCCTATCCGCCCATCTTTTTCATAAGGCTTTGAAATACATTTTATTTTCAACAGCGCCTGGGAAAATAAGAAATCTACAGATTTATTCTCCACGTGATGCAGCTGCACCGCGACAGGTTAATGTTACATGGGAATCACCAAGTGAGCGTGACAAAAATGGAATAATACGAGGTTATATTTTAAAATATTGGATGAAAGAAAACGACGAAGATAAGGTATGATTTATGATAATCGAAGAGTTTGAAAATAAGATATCATTTATTATTATTGATAAGCATGATAATAAGGTATCATTTATCATTATCGATACGCTTAAGATAATGTATGATTTATGATTTTCGATAAGCTTGAAGATAAGGTATGATTCATCATTACCAATAAGCATGAATATAAGATATAGAAAGTCTTGTATTTGATATTAATAAAATATTTTTGAATGATTATAGTTACAGTTACTAGAAGTATATTATAATGTTTAATGTCATGGAGATTTAAAACCAAGATTTGCTTTGGCAAGTATAAATCCAAAATAACAATGTGCAGGATTTTTTCTATCTTCGATATTTGGTCCCTTGGTATATCTGTACATGGGACATACCTTTCTATCATAAAACATACGTTGGTTTGTTCAAGTAATTAGCAAATCATACATTGGTTTGTTTAAGTAATTGGCAAAATAAACCTGGGTTTGTTGAAGTAATTACAACAACATTCCTGGGTTTATTCAATTAAATACCATACCTGGGTTTGTTCAAGTAATTACCAAAACATACCTGGGATTGTTCAAGTAATTACCAAAACATGTCTGGGTTTATTCAAGTAATTACCAAAACATATCTGGGTTTATTCAAGTAATTACCAAAACATACCTGTTTTTTCAAGTAATTACCAAAACATACCTGGGTTTACGCAATAATAGAGTTAGATCCAACTACCTTTCAAAATAAATGGTCAGGTTACTATACTTTATTTTATTTGCTCTCTGTAAATTACTGTAACTGTGGCATGGACATTGGATACTGGTCTCTGTATGATTATGGTTGTATTTAAGAGATATATAAAGTAAAGTCCCTTGTAGATTGGGTTTCCTTCTTAAAACATTCAAATTTATTCAGCGCACTGTGCATGTGTATGAAATTTTGACCGCATTTTGTCATGGATATTATGCAAAATGCTCTTACTTCAGGTGAGTCCCCCTCTGAAATGTATTTTTTTCACACTTTTGTAACTCGAAAATAGAGCAAAACACAAAAGCGTAATTTGCGGGAACGTTATACCTTTGTATAAATATGATGTAAAAATATCATTTTAAACAAAATTTACAACCGAGTGCTCATCGGGCTTTGATTTGATTTGTATCAATTTACTAATTTATTTACCTATTTCGTTTACCAGAAAATAAAAGAAGTATCATCCGGCACAGCTGTCTACAATTTGGATTTAATTCCAGAAAAAGAGTATATTTTTCAGGTAAATAAACCGAATGAATTAGCATATGCCTATAACATTCATTTATTCTATTCGTTTATAAGCACTCAGGGGAGCCTAAAAAGAGGTTTATATTTCATATTTCGATTGCTGAAAAAATATCGGATATTGGTACTTTTAGAGCGGTATTCGCTATACATTAGAAGTTACACCATGTTTCCACTTCATGTATCAAATACTTTTGTTACATGAAGTACCGTCAGGGAATTTCGCCCACCACGTGTAGATTATCTTTTGGCAATAGATACTCTCTCTCTCTCTCTCTCTCTCTCTCTCTCTCTCTCTCTCTCTCTCTCTCTCTCTCTCTCTCTCTCTCTCTCTCTCTCTCTCTCTTTTCCTGGATGATATCTAGACACCACCGTATGATAATGAGTCATAGAGAAAGTAAAATACTGTTGTAATTGAATACGCATAAAATGTAATATAATAGTTTCAGAAAAAAAGTACACCGTTTCATATCACATGTGTGTTTGTCAACCGTGTTTGTTTTATAATCGTAGGTGCAAGCCGAAACAATCACAGCGGGAAGTTTCTCAGAAGACAAAAGTGTAGTTGTTCAAGCCGGTGGTACGTTTCATGTTTTTACTTGTCTTTGCCACTGCTGGTGGATTGTTTGAGTCCCCGATGGTATAAACCTAGTACTTCGTATTTCGGTACCAGCTGACAATCTTATGCTTAAGGAATATTTCGCACTGATATCACCAATTAAATTCTAAATTCTTCAAAAGATAAGATAGTCATCTTACGTCTCATAAAATGATCAGTTTACATTATTTCCGGTGACATAAAATAATAAAGAGATGAAAAACTTCACAGTTATGTTCATAACACAATAACATTCATCAAATGTATATTTATTTTCAGCACCACCATTGCACTTAATTTCGTCATCGCAACCAATGATCCAAGCCGGACCTAATTCTCTGGTGGCAGACGAAGAGCAACAATTCTCCATCACCTTGAACGTTTTAACTCTCTGTGATAGAACTTACGGAAGTCCTAGTTCTTGGGGAATAATTGTTGCAGAATCTTCACAGGCCAAGGATGGTAAAGGTTCCGTTTGAATTAACTTTATTTATGATCTCTGGATAGACCTTTCAGGTGTAAAGTCAACTAGAACAAATAGAGTAAAACTACCATGTTTTCAGTACAAATTTGGCAAATTTATAAAAGGGGCTAGGCAATAGATTGAGGGAAACTTTAAAAGAAATTATAGGGGAAATTAGAAAAGTGGACTTTCAAAACTTGTAGCGTTAAGCGACATGGCAAGTTAAACTAGGGACATTATGAAGAGGTTTTACTGTTTATTGCAAATGATAAACTATCAGGATAAATAGGATAAGTATTTATCAGTTATATTTTAAGTAACTATGGAAAACGACCCTTAGATGTCTTTTAATAAACATTTCGGTGTAAAGGATTATTACAAAGATATCGTAAGAGATTACTTGAATGCATCTAGTAAGAACTGTTGAACAAGCGCACCAGCCTGTATATAGCTCAACTGAAAATTGGTTCAAAAACCATGTATAGCTGCACATTACCTAGAAGGGATTCTCCTGAGTCCTTCATCTCCGAAAAATTGTAATCTTATGCGCATCTGCTTAATTCAGTTTGACAACGTCCAAATTACACTGATAGTTTTAATTCGAAGAACGTATATTCTTAATGTATCAGATCCAATATCAGTACATCATTCGTACTAAAGTGTATTGATATTTACAATCATGTTCTATGATACCAACCTTTCCTATATATTCATTTGTAAACACAAGTTGTCATTGATATATCCATTTGTATACCCAATGTCATTGCTGTGGACTAATTTGTACAGAAAAAATCTTGATTCACATATGGTCCTAATTGTTATGATGGGGTCCCCGTGGCAAAGTGGTTAGAGCATCGCGCTTTGAACCATGAAGTCTCACTTCAGGTCAGCGCAGGTTCGAGCCTCGCTGGAACATAAGTTGATTTTTGTGACAAAGTATGCCAGTTTACCTGAGGAATTCTGGTGGTCTATTCCCGAGTACATAGTAACCGGGTTCTCTCCTCCACAAATAAAAATTGACCGCCTTTATAAAACTAAAACGCTATTTAGTGTGGCGTAAAACAAAAATCAAATGAAAATTAAAAAAAAAATTACAGCAAATACTGGTTAGAAGAAAACAAGTATTTTTCTCTTTATATTTCATACAACCAGATGCATATAGAGGATCAAGGAACATCTTTGATGTCCTGAAGTACAAGAAGTATAGAACATGGTCGACGGTTCGCAACAGTGATATTATTGCACCCTACATCGCATCTGATGAGTGGAAACCACCTTGTGTTTCAGGTATATCGTGTCATAACATTTCAATGTTAATCATTTAGATTAATGCTTGCAGTGTCCCGGGTAAAGCATTGTTTTGGTTACATGTTCTGGTTTGAGTTGAATTTTAGATTTATCTGTCAAGGATAACTACTTTGTAAACCTAAAAATCAAGGGCTCTGGTTATAGTTATTGTGATTTTAAGTCAAAACCACCGAAAGGTGGAGCGGGCAAGAAATCCATCACATATGTAAAAGTCCTCACCGAAAAAGAAAAAGCTAACTTACATTCAATGTCAAGTATAATGAAAATGAATTGATACAGTCTAATACAACTTAATGGAGGGATGACGAAATCTCAATCCTACTTCACAGAATAACTTGACGAAGCTTGCCAAATCATGGACTAACAACGTTTTGTGCACGAGGATCGATGTCGCCATCCTCAAACAAAATGATGACTGATTGTTTTGGGGTTTTTTTTCTCACGTTGAAACAGAGATTGTGCCCACCTTTGTTTACGAACTATGACAAAAACTAGTTCCAACTATTCCAGAGAGGGTTTCTCACCTTGATCTTACAGCGTGGAACATTTTTTTCTCATCTAAATTCGGGTACAAATCGTTTTAAATTGGAGAAAACTTGTTTTTGGTCATTTTTTGTAATCAATGTCCCAAACGTTTTGAACATTTATTTACACAAGTACAAAATTTCATCCCGTTTTTATCAAAACCATTTTCCGCACACCACTTTGCTTTTGTTATTTATCAGGGCGCACAAAACGAGCTGTCATACCACGATCTGTAACAACTTCGTTCCTTATTGGTGCAGATGGAGAATGTGAAGGTTCTAGAAAAGTTTGTAACGGGTTCCTGAAGCCAGCAAAGACGTACAGGTATTGACTATATTTTCCTATTTGCATTTTGCTTTTGTTTGTTAAATTTTTGTTTTTAAATCCCGCCAGGAATCTTCCACTTATATTGATATGTCACCGGCTATAGGTGAAGTGCTACAAATTTTGACCTGTGGGTAATTGTGAACGTATCGCGCCTGTTGTGACACGGGACCTTGGTTTTAGGTCTCAGTAGAGATACAAGTGACTTTCACTTGCTATTCTGAGCACTTGGCGAATGAACAGTCACCACCTTTTTTTAATCTTTGGTATGACCCGGTCCGGATAATGGAACCCGGGACTTTCGCTTGCTAGTTAAATGCTGCACCACTAGGACAAATCAAGTGGTTTACTTTTTGCATTACCTGTTTCTGTTGAGGTAATGGGGATAGGTATCAGGTATAACACAACATTTTTGAGAAGCGAAAAGAGTATATACCTAAATGTATTTAGTTGTAAGTCTTTTTCACATAACAACAACCAGTTGATGTGATGACTTAGAGCAACTCTTCAGCAGTATCACTATGCATCTAAGTACAAAGTTATGTTCTTCAAAATCATTTCTAAGCATTCCTTTAATTTTATACATTGAAATCATGATGTCTTGATGCGTTTCTTTATTCATTGTTTTCAATTTTACATATGAATTTTTATAAAATATTCAAAATAAATGAGGTTAAATTTTAAAATATATATTCATAAGAATGTTTAATTTCCAGAGTACGGGTTTGGGTATGTACAAATGGAGGATGCTCAGAGTCGCCGTATTCCGAGGTTATCAGAACAGGTAAGTGTTAAGTAATGTATCATATTGTACCCGTGACACCTGCTCCCACCTCTGGATTTCCAGAGGTCCGTGTTTGTCCAATATCACCAGATTTGTACATATATTCTGGACATCCTGTGGATTTATACTCAGATATCTGCGATTTTATATAATAAGGCAACGATTTTACACATATTTTTCGAAACGATATGAATGATACACAATATGACTGTTCAATGTATGTTTACAATTACATGTAAATTACTGTAAATACCTTTGCTGTAAGAAATTTAGTTAACAATTACATGTAAATTACTGTAAATATCTTTGTTCCAGGAAACTTAGTTTACAATTAAATGTTATTTACTGTAAATGTATTTGCTATATGGAAACTTAGTTTACAATTGCGTGTAGTTTACTGTTGTAAACTTTTGTAAATGAACCCCTATAAAATGACGAGCATTCTTTTGCATAATATACACTTTGTAGTATATAGCTTCAGACACATTACACCACGTTTGCGTGGTTACTTTCTTACCTAATGTTATACTAATTAACATAGATCTTACTAAGATTCATTTAATTTATGATATGTGTATCTTACATAATTATGAGTTAGTTTGTACCCTAATGAGAAAACAACATTTCGACATTGATCCAATACACTTGATATTCATGAACTAAACCCTCTCCCCAAGTTATCTAAGCTTTAGAGCTATCTGTTTTTTATTAGCCATATACAGTCTGAAAGGTAAAAATCTGAAACTACATTTAGATCAACCTATTTAAATGAATGGTAAAGTCCATTCTCAGAATAAGGTAAAATTCAAAAACCCTAATACCTGTATTGCGTTGCACATGACTGCAGTATTTATTGATTTCTGAGAGTCTAAAGACTTGAGAAATTGAAGTAAAATATTCATACATTATTTTGTTCATTTTTTATAGAAAAGAGTCAACTACCTTCTATAGTGGGCTCCATAGTAGGCGTCATTGTCTTCCTCGTTGCCGTATGCATCGTTGTGCTTATATTGAGGAAGAAAGGAATCAGGTAATTTTTTTCTTTCTTTCTAACTTGTTCAGAAAACAGAAATTATGTTCATGCCTATATCAGATTTCATGACCGAATGGTCACTTAGAGCATTGCACTTTTAGCCACTACATTTCTAGTCGTATAAACATTGTCAGTTAATCCTTTTTTAATTTGGTGGGTTTCGAATCATTGTACAACCTAACCTGACCTTCTTTGAACAATGCCAGTTTATATTTGTAGAGTATGCGCGTTTCGAACCTTCTCTTACCTAAAATGTTCTTTGATTCGCCAGTTTACATTTGTAGAGCATGTGCGTATCGAATATTGTCTAAATTAACCTGACCTTCTTTGAACATCGCCAGTTAATTTTGTGCGTTTCAAACTCTGTCAAACCTACCCTGACATTCTTTGAACATCGTCAGTTAATTCTGTGCGTTTTAAACTTTGACTAACCTAACCTGACCTTCTTTGAACATCGCCAGTTAATTTTGTGCGTTTCAAACTTTGTCAAACCTACCCTGACATTCTTTGAACAACGCCAGTTAATTCTGTGCGTTTTAAACTTTGGCTAACCTAACCTGACCTTCTTTGAACATTGCCAGTTAATTTTGTCGAGTCAGTACGTTTTGTATCCTATCTATTCTAATCTGTCTTACTTTGAACATTGTCAGTTAACTTTTGAAGATTTGTCTTTCTCCGGATGTACGATAATTATGCTTCCATTAAAACTGATTACTACTAAGGTATACTAAATGTTGCGTGTGGCATGCATAACCTGTATGTCGTTGGTATTTAGTGAAAATACAGCAAAGTATAATAAAATTACAAGTTTTGGTATGTTTTACTCTCATAGGCTTTTCAAAGAAAAGGAAGAAATCGACGATGATGTATTTATCGAAAGCAAAGGGATGGAAATGAAGAGGAAAACTGGACCGACGTAAGATACCTAGATAATCAATTGCATATGTATGAATGAGATAAAATGTTAAAAGGTATATAGTCTGTCGTTTTGAAAAAAAATGTTTATTCACATTTGATTCCTTCTCACAAATACGACATTATAAAATGTTATTTTGTACCTGGGACTGTCATGTACATTTTATTTGTATAAAAAGGCCATATATTTGAAATTTTTGATACAAAATAAAACCATTTTGACAGATTATATATATATATCACAAAGTATTTACATTGTAGAAAATCTTTATGATGAAATAGCTTATAATCATCTTAATATTTATAAAGTCAAAGCCAGTTCATTTTGAACTTTTTAGAATTCAGTGATTTTGTAAATGCGTAAACAAAGTTGTAAATGATTGTGCAGTATATATGATACTATCAATTTTGTATTCACAAGCAGCCCGATAAAATTGGACACATTTGCAGACCATGTCCAGTCTATGCATCAAGATAGCAACCTATGTTTTTCAAAAGAATACAAGGTAGGTTGGATTTCTACGAATGTAGCTCATAATTATAATTCAATTATAACTCATCATAACTCTTACATTTAAACTCAACCACAAGAAGTCACTTAAGATTAATTGATAAATCTTCTGATAGTATTGTCAGTAACATACCGATCACATAATAAATCAACTGTAATTACATCAAAGCCTAATTATCTTGGATGATATAGATGTATGTATATGTGTGTATGTATGTTATATATATATATATATATATATATATATATATATATATATATATATATATATATATATATATATATATAGTAAAACATGTATATAGGGCCATCCAGGGGACCAGAAAATATTTACCTTTTTGTGCCGTTTACCCTTATACACAGGTTAGTTGAAGTATGCAGTCAAGGGGCTTGAAAAAATTGGCCTTTACAAACATGTTATTCTTATATAGAGTTGGCCGCTATAGCAGGTTTTACTATATATATATATATATATATATATATATATATATATATATATATATATATATATATATATATATATATATATATCATTAAAGTGACATTTTCTAAAATAAGCCCTTGTTTTACAGATGATAAAGGACACGTGCCCTCAACATTCAACGATTGCAGCAGAAGCACAAGCTTCCCGAATTAAGAACAGATACACAAATATTTTACCATGTAAGTTATTCAAAATATCACAACAATGTTTATATTGCACTCTACAACATCTTATCAAAAACTATTAACATGTAATTGCATGGGTCCAATGAGATAAGCCAATTTAAAAATAAAGCAGTAAATTTATAAGCTCTGGGTTGTTGCCACTCTTATTTCCTCTGGGTTTTTTTCAAGGATCATAACAATATAGAAGATTTGAATTATGTCTAATTAGAAAAACGTTTGAAAGGAGAAAGGTAATCCCATTCCTGCTTACACTACAGGCAGTATTCTCTACAAATTAGATATACCATTAACTCAATGATTATGGATTCTACAAATTGATTATATGCATATTTTAACATATCATTTTTTAACTGATATATAATGTTTGTCACAATCTAACTTGTGATGTTTTTGTTGATGATGATGATGATGATGCTGATGATGATTGTTTAAATGGTTTTATGAATTACTTATATTACAGATGATCATAGTAGAGTTAAATTACTGCCAATGGACGATGAAGAAGGTTCTGACTACATCAATGCTAATTATATGCCGGTATATTATTATTATTATTATTATTATTATTATTATTATTATTATTATTGACAATACCATAATTATAGTTTTAGTAAAGCGGCCAAAACAAATGCTCATGACGATCCATTCTGTGAATATTGATTAGTAGATTACATTGAGTTCTACATAGAGTTAATAAATACGTTTCTGTTAACAGTATTTTGTGGGAGTTATTTTCCATTGACGGCCATATGGTAGGTCGACATTTGGAAATTGTCTTCTAAATAACCGAAATGAATGAAATACTATTAATGAAATAGACATCATTATTTCACGAAAATTAGTTGTTTGGATTAATGCACATATATATTCTGCTACACAATATGGCTGACGAAGAGAAATAACTCTTGCAAAGGAATGCTTATGAAAACTTATCTATAACAATATTACATACCTAAAGAAAACCAGAAAATTGTTTATCTAAAATCAGCAGTCATATCATATACCTAAAGATAACCAGAATACATAATCCATGATTTGGACATGTTGAATACGTACATTTATTATAAAATTTCCCTTTTTGTAACTTTGTAGAATTAATGTTGTATAGTATCAAAGTATAAATTTAATATTTTCATTTTGTGATACGTCAGCACATTCGCACGACTTACAAGCATATTTGGTGGCAAATACCATTCTATACCAGATATATTGTAATGAAAAGAGCATTGAATTTTTTTGTCAACCAAAACATCTTTGACATTCGGAATACCCACTAAGATTATGTAGTTTAAAATAAATTGTTGCCTAGCACTGAAAGGTGTAATGATGTATGTAAACAAGATTTTAGAATAATTTATAGAATGCTTTGAGGAACCTGTATAAAACTATGTTATTTACATTCCTATCAGATGTTTTTATACTTGAATTTTTCAAAATGAATTTCGGTCTTTTTTCTCATGGATGATTACATGTTATACATATACAGCAAAACTTTGTACCTTTCAGGGGTATAATTCTAAACGGGAGTATATAGCTACACAGGGACCTCTGACTTGTACAAAAGACGATTTCTGGAGAATGATTTGGGAACAGAATGTCAGTATAATTGTGATGGTGACTCAAATTATTGAGAGAGGCAGGGTAAGACAATCGTCATTTTCTGTCTACTGCCATCAATGACAGCAATAACTGAATATTTTAAAGATAACGATGAAACGATGATAAATGCATATATAATGGAATTGATCTCTTTAAATTCCTTTGAACATCTTTCAATGTGTTATTCATCATAATAATTACGCCTAAATACCACATACATATAAAAATGGTAAATTCCTTTAAAAATTACCTTGGCTAACATTAATGCTAAAAACTAACATAACTATTTTTCCTCAAAAAAAGTTTTGAATTTCTTCCTTCTTTTCAAATTACAGTCTTTTCCTTTTGCATTCCCAAAAGCATAATGTTAAAATGTATAGGAAAAGTAAATAAATGTAATTTTTGAATTTGTAGCGGAAATGTGAATGTTATTGGCCAGAAACGGTAAAGGAACCAGTTTACTTTGGAGATCTTATTGTAGAATTAGAATCTGACTCGACTCTTCCGGATTATATAATTAGAATTATATCTATCAAAGTGGTGAGTGTTGAGGGACATGTATCAGTAAGTCATACATTCAGAATTTCATATATTAACTTTTTATCGGGAAATATGCCTCTTAACTGAACAATACAATTATAATATAAATTCAAAATTACGTCCAGGACTGATATATATATATATATATATATATATATATATATATATATATATATATATATATATATATATTATATATATATATATATATATATATATATAAAACATAATATAATATATAATATATCATGTTGCTTTAAGACGATATAGATGTGTTAAAATATATAGTTTCAAGCAAATATAAGATATTGACCTATCATACGGATGATTTTACTTTATACTTTTTACTAAAAATTTAAAGTCTTGTCCAGGACAAGAAAGGGTTCAAGAGACTATGACCCTTTCAGGTCATATGAACTTTACTATCTGATAAGAATGATACGCACATTTCAATTGATGTCGTGTCTCGTCATTTATTATCTATTTACAAATTTATTAATCACATTTATTTTTGTTTATTTCACATTGTGCATTTAACAAACAGTAAAGTTTTTCATCATTGTCCTAGACAACGCAATAGTGAGAGAGAGATATAATATCCTTAATTCTCTATTTGAGTCATGATATGACCATCAATAATGTTAATTTATTTTTCACAGGGTCTATTACCGACTGACTTACGAGATATTCAAGTAATACTTGTCACAAAGATTTTGCTTGGTCGTTGTGTGGGTCGCCTAAATTGAAACATTATTTTTATCTTCAATCAGGGCAACAAGAAAAGAAAGATAAAGCAACTCCACTTTCTGAAATGGCCTGACATGGGTTGTCCTGAAACAACATGGCTGCTGCTAAATTTTGCCCAATCAGTAAGATTATATGTACCACACGTGAATCCTGGACCAATCGTTGTACACTGCAGGTAACTCATTTATTTGATATACATGTATTTCAATGCGATTTTCTTTGAGAGTGCTGTTTTTGAAGGGTTACATATTTGTTTTTTTAAAAACGTAAGTCTAGGTCTACCAAGATAAACTGAAACAAACACAAAGACTCCACTTAAGATCATAACAGTGGCGGACTTACTAGAGCTACAGTAATGGATGAAATAGATGCAAGACAAGATGTTTTACTTGTGCCCTTTATTGTTTTTGAAAATAGGCAAACAGGGTCAACAGGGATGACTACTCCTTCATGGCACCTGATCCAACCTCTGGAGAACCAGAGGTCCGTGTTTATCTAATATTCACCACATTTGTGTATTGTATCCTGGACATCGTGAATAATTATACTTTGTTATTTATTATTTTTACATAATTCATGTATTTTTTGACAAACCCCGGATGTGCCATTTTATCTTGGTAGACCTATACATTTATGTATTTACCTATGATAGTAAAGCGACACCAGATATATTATGTTAGTATGAATCACAATACATGTGATAGCTGATAACATTTAACGAAATGAGTTGATCGTTCTAATGAGCGCTTTCAATTTTTTTAGCTAAATAACTAAAATAATTTGGAATCTTCTGCAGTATTGAGTTTTACTTCATTTATGTTTTGGTTAAAAATTGGCATTTATGATGTGAGGATAGTTATCTATCGCTTAATCGATCAAAATGTTTAAATAAAAAATGAAACATCGAGTTTGTTGATGAACACAAATATTTTCATATTTTATGCATAGTAAAATATTTAATACCTTTTCATTGCTTAAATTTGAAACCCAGCGCTGGAGTGGGAAGAACGGGTACTTTTATAGCAGTTGACCATTTAATGCAGCATGTCCGGCAAAACACCTCTCTGGATATATATGGAGTGGTCATGGGACTTAGAAACAACAGGCCAAATATGGTCCAAACGGAAGTATGTGATACATATTAGTTTCACCCTAAACATTTGTCTCATTTATAATTGCAGATTCTGAATAAACATCTTAACATCATTGTAGTAGATTGTAAAAATATTGTAATAGATCGTTACAACAATCTATTACATCACGACAGTACTGTAATAGTTCATAACAATATTGTAGTAGATCATTACAACATAGTAATAGATCATTAAAACATTGTAGTAGATCGTTGCAACATAGTAATAGATCATTAAAACATTGTAATAGATCATAACAACATAGTAATAGATCATTAAAACATTGTAGTATATCATTACAACATAGTAATAGATCATTAAAACATTGTAAAAGATCATTACAACATAGTAATAGATCATTAAAACATTGTAGTAGATCATTATAACATAGCAATAGATCATTACAATATAGTAATAGATCATTAAAACATTGTAGTAGATCGTTACAACATAGTAATAGATCATTACAACATTGTAATAGATCATAACAACATAGTAATAGATCACTAAAACATTGTAGTAGATCGTTACAACATAGTAATAGATCATTAAAACATTGTAGTAGATCGTTACAACATATTAATAGATCATTAAAACATTGTAATAGATCATAACAACATAGTAATAGATCATTAAAACATTGTAGTAGATCATTATAACATAGTAATAGATCATTACAACATAGTAATAGATCATTATAACATTGTAGTAGATCATTACAACATGATAATAGATCATTAAAACATTGTAAAAGATCATTACAACATAGTAATAGTAATAGATCGAACATAGTAAAATCATTAAAACATTGTAGATCGTTACAACATAGTAATAGATCATTAAAACATTGTAATAGATCATAACAAAATAGTAATAGATCATTAAAACATTGTAAAAGATCATTACAACATAGTAATAGATCATTAAAACATTGTAGTAGATCATTACAACATAGTAATAGATCGTTAAAACATTGTAGTAGATCGTTACAACATAGTAATAGATCATTAAAACATTGTAATAGATCAGAACAACATAGTAATAGATCATTAAAACATTGTAGTAGATCATTACAACATGGTAATAGATCATTAAAACATTGTAGTAGATCGTTACAACATAGTAATAGATCATTAAAACATTGT
Organism: Atrina japonica; assembly: GCA_030159075.1. Classification (NCBI taxonomy): domain Eukaryota; kingdom Metazoa; phylum Mollusca; class Bivalvia; order Pterioida; family Pinnidae; genus Atrina; species Atrina japonica. Next base: position 65,618 of record BROG01000946.1, read on the forward strand.
AATAGATCAGAACAACATAGTAATAGATCATTAAAACATTGTAGTAGATCATTACAACATGGTAATAGATCATTAAAACATTGTAAAAGATCATTACAACATAGTAATAGATCATTAAAACATTGTAGTAGATCGTTACAACATAGTAATAGATCATTAAAACATTGTAATAGATCATAACAATATAGTAATATATCATTAAAACATTGTAGTAGATCATTACAACATAGTAATAGATCATTAAAACATTGTAAAAGATCATTACAACATAGTAATAGATCATTAAAGCATTGTAGTAGATCATTACAACATTGTAGTAGATCATTACAACATAGTAATAGATCATTAAAACATTGTAATAGATCATTAAAACATTGTAATAGATCATTACAACATAGTAATAGATCATTACAACATTGTAGTCGATCATTATAACATAGTAATAGATCATTAAAACATTGTAATAGATCATTACAACAATGAGGAAGATCGCTACAGTATTGTAATAGTTTATAACAATATTGTAGTAGATCATTACAACATAGTAATAGATCATTAAAACATTATAACAGATAATTACAACATAGTAATAGATCATTAAAACATTGAAATAGATCATTACAACAATGAGGTAGAACGCTACAGTATTGTAATAGTTCATAACAATATTGTAGTAGATCATTACAACATAGTAATAGATCATTAAAACATTGTAATAGATCATTACAACATAGTAATAGATCATAAAACATTGTAATAGATCATTAAAACATTGAAATAGATCATTACAACATAGTTATAAATCATTACAACATTGTAATAGATCGTTACAAAAATGAGGTAGATCGCTACAGTATTGTAATAGTTCATTATAATATCGTAGTAGATCATTACAACATAGTAATAGATTATTAAAACATTGTAGTAGATCGTTACAACATTGTAATAGATCATCACAACATTGTAATAGATCATCACAACATTGTTGTAGATCGTTCCAATATTGTAGCAGATTATTAAAACATTGAAGCAGATCACGACAACATTGTAGTAGATTGTTACAACATTGTAGAAGATTAGAATGTTTTGTAAGATCAGAACAAATTTCTTTATTTTGTAGGATCAGTACATATTTATTCACGATTGTATAAAAGATTTTATCAGCAGCGATGAGGAAAATGATGCTCAAGATGGCGGGGAAGACCGTATGAAAGCTTACTTTTTTGTTTAATATAATTATTATTTTATTTAATTTACAATATCCTGACTTCGGAATTTTCAGAATCAAGTGCATATTATTTTTTGTAAAGTAAATTTAAAAAAAATATCAACTATTATTCTGGTACGTATCTGAATCATGAAGTCTCTCACCTCTAGAGCGGGCCCCAACCCCGCTGGACCCTAAGCTGATTTTGTGATAAAGTTTTCCAGTTTACTTGCGGAAGGCCGTCCGTCTCTGTCGGATTACATGGTTGTCAGTTTCTCTCCCTCACCATTAAAATTTGACAGCCTCCATATAAATATAAATTTGTTGAGTGTTGTCTGTTGCGTTGTTGAGTGTTGTCTTAAACACTGTTGTTGTTGCGTTGTTGAGTGTTGTCTTAAACACTGTTGTTGTTGCGTTGTTGAGTGTTGTCTTAAATACTATAGTTGTTGAGTTGGTGAGAGGGGGGTGGGGGGGGGGGGGGGGGGGAGGGGGGGGGGGGGGGGGGGTGGGGGGGGGGGGGGGGGGGGGGGGGGAGATTCTGTTGTCTTAAACACTATTGTTGTAAAGTTTTGTCTTCAACATTCTTGCTGTTGAGTTGGTGACTGTTGTCTTCAACACTATTGTTGTGGAGTCGGTGACTGCTGTCTTCAACACTACTGCTGTGGAGTCGGGGACTGTTGTCTCAAACACTATTGTTGTTGAGTTGTTGAGTGTTGTCTTAAACACTATTCAAGCACAAAAATCGTATAATATCAAAATCGTATACTGACAAATCCTTTCCAACAAAATTTAGAATTATAAAATAAATATCTTAACATCACATATTTTTATATGGCGTTACTTCTGCATCTGTCCAGAAATATGCATTTTAAGTCCTCTAAATTACTTCTATTCATTCTAACTGAATCTGAATTATTAGCCTTGTATTATATTTGTATGTGTGGTTAAGAACAATCAAATGCATTGAAGTTGATGACGGGCTACCACTTACGTTTACTTTCTGTGCTTTTTAGGATAACATGATATAAAATTGATTGCTTGTGTACAGAAAATAATTGCATAAGGCTACAATTAGTTCTGAAGACGACATTATATCTCAATCAATTATCTCTATAGTATAAGCTTCTCAAGAATTCGTTAGGAAGACCTTTTTTAATTTTGAAGTCTTTTACGCCACACTAAATAATTTTTCAGTTATATGGTGGCGTCCAGTTTTTAATGGTGGAGGAAAAAACCGTGTTACAATGTACTTGGGAAGAGACCACCGGCCTTCCGCTAGTAAACTGACAAACGTCCCCACAAAAATCAGCTTAGGTTCCTGCGGGCAGCGAACCTGCGCTGGTCAGAAGTGAGAGACTTCATGGTTCAAAGCGTGATGCTCTAACCATTCGGTCATGAAGGTCCCCTCAGGAAGACATTTTGTCAGATTATTAAACGAATTGTCCATTGTAGACAAAGTTTGGTTTTTAAATAAGTATTACATTTTAAAGTGAATAGTTATGCATCTTACAAAAAGACACAATACAAATCATTGGGTTTAAATATTTTTATAACAGTTACATAAATTTAAAAATGACCTAATTTTTCATTTCTTTTCAACAATAGTCGTATTTCAAAGAGAGGCTTTGTTTTATCTCATTTTTTGTTTTCTAACTCATTTTGTTCATTATTTTCAGCCACTTATCAGAATGTTTGAATCTGATGACATCCAATGGAGGGCAAGTACTGAAAGATCTTCTTGGGTTGTGATGAGCAATGCCCAAGTAAATTAAATGTAAAATGTCATTAGGACTTATGAAATAGCCGACAAGGACATTGTTTGGATGACAAAATATTCTTTAATATTTCCTATGCTGGAATAAGAATATCAAGATATTTAATATGACGCCAGTACTCATCAGCTGCGCATGTTCGATCTCTTCATACTTGAAATTAATTTGCTGTGAAATTTAATTAAAATTCTGTACATAAAAATAGAGTTATGGCTAAATCGCTACTTTTGTACTGTTTTATATATAAACATAATGTCGTCTGTGCAACGGTATAGAATACTCATTTACAGATAGCTAAATGTGTTTGTCAGTGAATAATATTGAACACCTTTTGTACTCGATTGATTTTGTTGTATATTAATTATTTATTGAAATGTTGAAATTTTACTCTATTTTGAGTCGGATGCACAATATACTTTAAAAGTTTTGATTTTAAAGCAGTGCGTCGGTGCTTCAAATGAGTCAGTGTTCAGTGTCAGTGAAAGCATAAAGACTTAAGAGTTTTTAAGTAAACGTTTTAAGTTTTATAAATGTTGTACTCATTATTTGTGAAATTTAGACATAATTGATGTAAACACACTGCACTTGAAGGCTTTTGTATCATAATAATGTTGAAAACACGATGACCAAGTTGTAAGAGCGTCGCATTGTAAATCACGATGTTTATCGCCTCTATTCATCGCAGGTTCGAACCTCAATAGAACCTAGAAAGCTGAATAAATGATGAATACTTCCTGTTGACATGCGAAAGGTGGTTGGTCTTTCCCCTAGCACACCGTAACAGAGATTTCCCCACCACTATTAAAAGGCCAATATATGACTGAAATATGGAATTAGCGAAAACCAAAAACAAAAGAAACGAGAGTACCATGGGCCACATCGCTCACCTGAACTGCGTTGGTATCTTACATATATGGGAATCTTAACTTTACAAATTATCTAAACACTCCTTAGGAGTGGATGAGAATTTAAAATGAATGAAAATGAAATGAAAAGATGTCCAAAAACATGTCAAAAATCAGTTTTCCGAAATTACCATACTTTAATCATACATCTATGTAGATCACTCAGATTCAATTAGTGTTTCAATCCATACAGCGGTTCTGGAGGAGAAGATTTTTAAAGAGGGATACTCCTCCAGGCCTCTTTTGCCCCACCTGGATCCGTTTTGGAGAAAAAGTCAAAAATGTGGAAAATTACCCCACCCTTCATTTTTGCAGTCTTAAAAAATTCACAGAACTTCAAAAAATTAAATTTCAGCAAAGTTCTTTCAGAAAGCTTTTATCTACCAAACCACAGGTAGAATACATAAAATACATGCATCATAATGAATAATATGGGAGAAAATCAAAGAAATCATACAAAAATGAATGAAAATTACAAAGTCTTAAAAGAAGTCAAAAACGCGTCATAAAATTATTCCGATTTCAACGAGATTGTTAAAAGTTGAATCATACATCTATGTAGATCGCTCAGATACAATTAGTTTTTCAATTCATGTAGTGATTCTGGAGAAGATTTTTAAAGAGGGGTAGCCACTGGTGTTTTTGCCCCACCCTAGATCCACCCTTGGCTCGATCGGGCCGAAATGAAGATTTTTGGTAGAGGACCTTGAGTACTTGCTTCCTATTAAGTTTCATCAAAATCATTTCAGCGGTTTTGGAGGAGAAGTCGAAAATGTGAAAAGTTTACGTACAGACGGACAGACAGACGACGGACAAAAGGCGATCAGAAAAGCTCACTTGAACCTTTGGTCCAGGTGAGCGGAAAAAGATTTAACTTCTCAGAGTTGGCAGTCAATACTAAATCAACCTATTGTTTGAATTATATTTGTCTTATGAAAAGAGAATTCGAGAAATATGAAAAACTACCATGACGAGGTTGAGCGATTTATCCTAGAGCTGATAGGAAATACTCAATGAATGTACATTGTATTTTGTTTTTGGTTTATAGATACTTTTCTTTAATTGTATTTATGTTGTTAAACATGAACTGACGTTCTAGCCTATATCTTTTATCAGTCTGTTCATAGCACACTACAAGCACGTGTGTTGTGACACGTTCATTGTACACATTTTGCGTTTAATGACGTCATGGTGGTCCAGCAAAACAAGTATTTTGACTTTTATTTCTTTTGATTGTTCTTTTTAGAATTTTCAAATGTATATTAATATTGCTGGTGTCCAGGACCAGGACTCTTTATCTTGTTATCATTTGTTAATATTTTATTATTATTATTATTATTATTATTATTATTATTATTATAAAACGTATATTATGACTAAATGAGTGTATGTATGTGTGTGTGCATGTGTGTGTGTGTGTTTGTGTGTGTGTGTGGTTTTTTATTATTCTTCTTTTTTTGTATGTGTGTGTTTATGTTTGTGTTAATTTTTTGTTTTAGAATATGATTTTGTAAGTTACCCAAAAGTATTTTGATAATAATCTATGTATACCAATAAAGAACTCACAGAGAAAGTATGTCTGATTTATATGTATTCGCCAGGAGTTTCAAAGTGTATGTTTATCTCTCCTACATTTAACTCTTCGTTCTAATTGAAAGAGAAATCAGTAATTATTTACAGGATACATAAACAATATTTTAGCTGCGTAAATATATTTCTTTTGCATTGTATACTGTAAAACATGAACGTTACTCTTTTGAAATAATCCGTTTCCACTTTTTTAAACTTTATCTGCCTGCATTAAATTAATAATAATTATGCATTCATGGCTATATATATCCTGGAATGTGACACTCAGAGTTATCTCCTGATTTTCAGGCTGGTTGTTCCTTCTTTTAGAGTTACTTCCCGTTACATATACTGTACAGTAAATCATTGTTTTGTCTAAACCAGCTGCCTAGTTTGGTCACAACACATCACAAAACAAAATAATAACTATTAGAGATGATGTAAGTTTATTTGCAAAATACAATATGTAGATAAATGTTACTTGAAAACGGTGCAAATAAAACGATACCTGTAAAACCGAAATCAATTAAATTTTATGTTAAGTCTCAGTCAGATTAAAATTAATTTTCTTGTTATTTTGTTGTTTTATAAGATAATAAGTGTATAGTACTAAGATAGACAGACAGACAGATAGATAGATAGGTAGATAGATAGATAGATAGATAGATAAATAGTTAGTTAGATAGATAGATAGATAATTACTATAGATTTCCCTGTTAACACTACAATTATTTTTAATTAAGCCATTCGAAACTTTTTGTTTGTGCATGATTAAAATTTATCTGCTCCAAAATATAACAAAGACTGATTCCGGTGTTATAGAGTGAGACTTCCCACATAGTCATACTTCGCCCGATGATCCTACTCTAAGGTAAGTTTTCTCCCCAATGGAGGGAGTCTTATTATAGAGCCAGTCTTTGGAATGAAACTTCCCCCGAATCCGCCCCTGAATATGGTAGAATAATCTGAAATTTACATATCCATTAATTTTATTTCCATGGTGGCTGATTTGTGCCATCGCGACTTGCTAATCAGTGACTTTTCGCTTGACGAGGCAAAAAGTGGAAAACTCGCTAATTAGCCAATTAGCGAGTTTTCGAGGCGAAGGGTCGCTAAGTAGTGTTTTTCAGGCCGAAACGTTGAGATGGCACAAATCAGCCACCATGGTTTCCCGTCTTGTATCATTGGTATTTTCACCAAAACCGACACACAGACTTTTTCTCAATTTTCCAGTTAAGCTTTAGTTAGATGTGCATTATTCCTCAAACTTTAGAAGATGGGATTCAATCCGCTATACATAGCCAGTTAAATAATTTAATACTTAAAATTTCACAATTGATTGATACCAATAAATGAAATAAACTTTAGGGTATGGTCACAAGGGAAAGTCGTGCTATGGGGGAAACCTCACTCTATAAATATAGCCTATAGTCTGTCCCAAGTAATTTTTGTCCGTTGGTTTTGGCTGATTAAAGTAAAATGGTTGATGCCTACCACATAAATTTAAGATAGCGATATCCTATACATACTCCATTAATTATCCATGTCCATGACAAATAAGAATTAATCCGTTTTGTTCTAGATATTCGCACTCAAATTATTTTTACATTAATGTAATGACGGCCATCTTTGGAAGTTTGAGAGCGGAAGTAAAAGAAAGGGAACGTTTATTAGTCATACTGATTTAGCCTGGCGTGAGACTTCCCCCGTAGATTTCTCACTACAGAACATGACTGCCGAGGGAAGACTCACTCTAGAGTAGGACCGCCTTGGGCAAGTCTGGTTATGGGGAAGCCCCACTCTATACAGTCACAGATAATAATTTAAGATGGTGATTATGGCAACAATGGACCGCATTACAAAGGATTTCACCTCCATGATGTGGATACTTAGATTACTCAAAACATCAAAACTGCTGAATAAGTATTTACGGGTGATATTTTTACTAGATCAGCAAACACAATGGGTCCGGTTTAAAAGTGCGAGTTCATTATATCAACTTGTAACAGATAAGACCAATGGTGACAAAAATGTTCCCCCATAGTAATAACCTAGGAGAAATATAATAAGATATTAGGATAATAATTGAAACCCTTATCTTTTCCAGCCATATATTTAATCAGTTAATGCATGACAGGGTTTTATACTACAGAGCCCTATTGGATATCTTGGAACCTGCAGAATAAATGAATTTATAGGATTACATTTCATTTTTCACCTGAACTTACGTAGTGTGATGTGATGAATCAATTTACAAAATTTAAGGTGCGAGGTTTGGAAACATATACAAAATCAACTAAAGTGAACCTTTTGAATTGATTTAGATGTACTTATTAATATGTTCTTTACAGCATATATATTTTGTCTACAAGAGTGTAGTTATGTAAACTACTAGGCCTACAACAAAATGTTATAGAGACCCCATAAGTTATTGGTGAAAAGCCACAGAAATGTCAATCAATTTTAGTTAATAAGCCATTTGTATAAAACTATGGCACGCCAAAATCACATTAATGAGTTAAACCTAGTTTTTCTCAGATAAACTACAATTTTCTCCCGTTAAACCTAGTTTTACTCAGTTACTTAGTTTTTCTCCACTTAATAAACCTAATTTTTCTCCAGTTAATCCAATTTTTCTCGTAACCAAAATTAACTGGAGAAAAACTAAGTTTAACTGAAAAAAAACTAGGATTAACTGCGCTAAAATAGTATTAGTAATCATTAATGTTATTGTGGCGCAGTTAAACTTAGTTTTCCTCAGTAAAACTTTTTTTTTTCAAGAAAAACTAGGTTTAACTCATTTCTGTGATTATGGCGCAGTTAAACCTAGTTTTTCTCAGTTTAACCGATTTTTTTTTCCAGTTAATGTGGTTTACTGAGAAAATATAGGTTTAACTGAAGAAAAACTAGGTTTAACTGAGAAAATTTAGGTTTAACTGATGAAACACTCCAAAATTACAACAATGAGTTAATCCTAGTTCAACCTAATTTTTCACCAGTTAATACTAGTTTTTCTCGTAACCCACATTAACTGGACAAAAACTAGATTTAACAAAGAAAATCTAGAATTAATTGCGCCAATATCATATTAATACTCATTAATGTGATTGTGGCGCAGTTAAATCTAGTTTTTCTCAGTTAAACTAAGTTTTTCTCGAGAAAAACAAGGTTTAACTCATTTTTGTGATTTTGGCGCAGTTAAACCTAGTTTTTCTCCAGTTAATGTGGGTTACTGAGAAAAACTAGGTTTAACTGGAGAAAAACTGGGTTTAGCTGAGAAAAACTAGGTTTAACTCATTAATGTGATTTTGACTAGGCATATCAAATTTCATTTTATGCGCCACTGGTGACTCATTTATGAACAGATTGCATTTTCATTCGCAAGCTATATAGATGTTGACATCAATTACGAATGAAAGACATCTCCTCTGAAAGATGTACCAAATATTTATCCTCTTTGATCAGTCCCTTTTGGGGCCCCTCTTCCATGGGTGCTAGCCCATTTTCATTCGCCAACTTTATGCAGCTTCACATGAGATACTTTTTGACAAGTATTGTAAGTAAGAGTCGAAAATGTATAAAAGTTAATGTGTGTTGTGTTCTGGCAGTTAGCTGCCACTATTCCATGGTTCATTTGTACCTCTAAATTCTTTATTCCAGCGATGTGCGAAGCAAAATGAATACGACAGTATCGTGCCATACCCATTCCATGGTTCATTTGTACCGTATTGTTGCGTCGCACGTTGAAGGAAGAACTCGGCGAAGCTTCTACCGAGATGCAGCGTCGATTAATTAAATCTCGATATAAAAAATCCTACAGACGGATCTTCCTAAAAGTGTTGCCAAGGTCGAAGAAAAACGAAGACAAAGCCAATCCGTCAGACGGAAGTTACGCCGTACGTTGAAGGAAGAACTCGGCGAAGCTTCTACCGAGATGCAGCGTCGATTAATTAAATCTCGATATAAAAAAATCCTACAGACATTCCTAAAGGTGCTGCCAAGCTCGAAGAAAAACGAAGACAAAGCCGATATCTGGATTTTGGCGATATCTATAGTTACTTCTATACGAGTTATAAGAGAGATGTTAGCAATCACATACGTCGAGCACATCTCAGAGCGTTATTAGAGTATTTTAAAGACGATTTTCTCTCTAAAATTTCTAAAGAATTACAAAAGTGGTTCATAAAAATCCAAATTCAAGTCAAACAGCGATTCAAACGAGATGTCCTAAACGAAGGCTGGAGATTCACAACACAAACCCATAAAACTCTGCAACATCCGATCTCGAAGAGTTAATAGATTCGCTCGAAAAAACCGTTCAAGCGGGTCGTGGTGGGTCATCGAGGACGCGCAAATGATTTATTTAAATTTTACCAAGTATAATCCACCTTTAGGGTCATCCTATTTTAAGTTACCCAAGCAGATTGCGAATAAGGGGGCTGTTATAAACGTTCAAAACAAGGATCAGAAATGTTTTAAGTATAGCGTATTAGCGTGCTTACATCACGACGATATTAAAGATCATCACTATAGACCTCAAAAATATAAACCGTTTGTCGATAGATACGATTTCGATTGCATCGATTATCCGACTCCGTTAGAGCAAATACCCAAATTCGGAAAGCGTAACGGACTCACCGTTAACGTTCTCGGGTGGACGGAAAGTAGAGGTTTCTTCCCTCAGTACATATCGAAAAATTTTAGCGATAAAGAAATTAATTTATTGTTGTTAGAAGGTCCAGAAAATAAGCGGCATTATTCTTGGATTAAGAATACATCCAGATTGTTATCTTCCCACTCAAAACATGATGGAAAATCATATCCATGTCTTCGTTGTCTTAAAATACTATCGAGCGAGGACGTTTATAAAAAGCACGTGGCCGATTGTCGTGGTATTAACAATCCGCCCATGAAACCCATCATGCCCGAGGAGGGTAAAAATCTTCTCAAGTTTAAGAATTACGGTAATAAACAGCCCGTGCATGCTACGATCTATGCGGATTTCGAGTGTATTATTTCACCCATCAACGAACAGGCGGGCGATAAAACGACAAAGACGTCGCGTCACTATCCTTCTGGATACTGTTATGTAGTCGTTTGGAGAACGGAGAAGGGTATCTATAAGATCGAAGAGCCCCAACTCTATCGCGGGGAGAATGCCGTGAAACATCTTCTAGAAAGTTTACGGCGAGAAAAACAAAAGATTGACGACATTTGTTCTAAGAAAAAAGAGCTCTGTATGACCCACGAGGATAAGAAACGCTTTAAGGAGGCTAAGCGATGTTGGATTTGCGGAGATGAATTTTCGGGGAACACGCGGTCTTCATTATGGGATCAGAGAAGTAAACTTTTAAAGGAACAGGAAAAATTACTCAGTTTGACGTCTTTGGAGAAGGACGATCGTCACGATGGCATAAAAATTGAGCTCGACGAAATCATGAAAGAAATCAACGACGAGAAATTCGATCTCATCAAAGTCAGAGATCATTGTCACCTTTCTGGTAAATTTCGAGGTGCGGCTCATAATAAGTGTAATAGATTAGTGAGAAGGGCAAAACACATACCCGTCGTCTTTCATAATCTTCGCGGTTACGATTCCCATTTAATATTATCGGAACTGGAAGTGGATGAACCGGTCAATTGCATTCCGATGAATCACGAAAAGTTGATCAGTTTCTCTGTCGGATCCTTGAGATTTATCGACTGTTCCAATTCTTATCGTGTAGTCTCGAGACGTTAGCTAAAAAATCTAAACGATTATCCCATCACGAAATTTATATTCGAGGATGCCTCGCTTTTAACGAGAAAGGGGGTCTATCCCTACGAATATATTCTATCGATAGGTTTAATGAAACCGCTCTACCGCCGAAGGAAGCTTTTTACAGTGCGTTATCGGATACTCACATTTCTCAAAAAGAGTACGATCACGCTCAAACCGTTTGGCGTCACTACGGATGTAAGGACATGGGAGATTATCACGATTTGTATTTAAGATCGGACACGGTCTTATTAGCCGACGTGTTCGAAGAGTTTCGCAACATTTCCTTAGAACACTACGCATTAGATCCGTGTCGTTATTACACGGCTCCAGGTTTAGCGTGGGATGCTGCGTTGCTCACCTCCAAAATTGAATTAGAGTTGCTCACCGATTACGACATGCATTTATTTATCGAAAAGGGGATCAGAGGTGGGATCACCTACGTTCCGCAACGTATTCTAAAGCGAACAACACATATTTGGATGATTATGATCCCGATCTACCCTCCAAGTACATCATGTATTTAGATGCTAATGCTCTTTATAGTGAGGCCATGAAGCATCCCTTACCCTGTAGAAACTTTGAATGGATCAACGGAGTGCCAGATCCGTGTCATCCGCCAGAGGGAAAGGGCTCGAAGTCGATCTAGAGTATCCGAAAGAATTGCACGAGGCGCACAACAATTATCCGCTCGCTCCGGAAACGTTAAAGGTAGATGTGGATGATCTTTCCGAGCATCAGAAAGACAAGATGAAAGGGTATGGGATGCGCGACACGGGACCCAAAAAGCTCGTGCCCAATCTACGAGATAAAAAGGAATACGTCGTGCACTACGAAACGTTAAAACTCTATCTCGAGTTGGGATTGAAATTAACCAAAGTGCATAGAACTTTACGCTTTGACGAAGAGCCGTGGCTCGCGAGTTACATCGATAAAAACACTCGATTGCGTCAACGGGCCAAAAACGATTTCGAAAAGGATTTCTTCAAACTCATGAACAATGCCGTGTTCGGGAAGACCATGGAGAATAAACGGAACAGGATCGATCTGAAAATAGTGAGCGCGAACGACAAAGATAGAAGAATTCAAAAGATGACCGCTTCGCCCTCCTACGACGGGTTGACCAAGATTAACGACAACATGGCCTTTCTTCACTTTAAGCCGACGAGCGTTAAATTAGACAAACCCATTTACTGTGGCATGGCTATCTTGGATTTATCGAAAACGCACATGTATAATTGGTATTATAATCATCTAAAAGCGAAATACGGAGACAAATGCAATCTACTGTATACGGATACGGACTCTCTTATAGTCGAGATTGAAACGGAAGACGTCTATCGGGACATGCGCGAACATGAGGACGAATATGATTTTTCCAATTACGATGTCTTCCTTGAAACAAAGATAAAAATAAAAAGGTGATCGGTAAATTTAAAGACGAATGCGGAGGGAAACTCATCAAAAAATTCGTCGGATTAAGACCTAAAATGTACGCCATCTTAATGAAGGACGATAACGTTTCCAAACGAGCGAAAGGCGTGAAACGATGCATCTTGAAAAACACGATAGACTTTAACGATTATGAGGAGTCTCTCTTTCACGACGTCAAGATATCGCGCGAGATGTACACTCTACGTTCGTATAAACAGATCATTTACGGGATCATACAATATAAGACGGCGTTAGATTCCCTGGATACGAAAGTCTACATTTGGGAGGATCGCATTCACACGTATGCATTGAAATAAAAAAAATTATTATCTATATAGATAATAAATTAATCCACCACCATCAACTCTACTCGAACGAAATTTCTCTGAGGAGCGGGTTCTTTTAGGTAATAGACGTCGATGCCCTGCATTTTAAACTGACGATCGATGTCGTGTTTGTCCACGCTCCAAATGGGATCGGACGCCCTGCGTTTTCCGCCTTCCAACTCCCCGGGTTGATAGAGATATCTAACTTTATTAAACGGACCCACCGGCGATCGAACTTCGGTGGAAGGTATTTTCGCTTCGGGAGGTTTGGTCTCGTCGTTGATCGCTTTCACGACGTCCGGCAACCGTGTCACCCATTCTCTGTTTCTGTCCTTAGATGTCATCTCTTTGTCGTATTGATAACTGAAAAGTTTTTCGCCTAACGTTTTATTAAATCGTTCGACGATGGCTTGGTCGCGATGAACGTCGACTCGTCCCCTTCTTATTCTCGCGTCGTGTCGGGGCATGAGTTTGGAGACGGCACCCATGAATTCGCGACCTGGATCGACTTGCAATAATTTCGGAAACGTTAACCGTCTTTTGTAATTTTTTTCGAAAGCGTCTGCCACTTCTTTACTGTCTTTGGTCGTCAAAGGTTCAGCTTCTTTGTACCGAGTGCCCACGTCTACCACGGTTAACGTGTATTTGTACGTTTTCCTACCCACCTTATCGTGTGGTAAAAACAATAGATCAGCCTGGTGAATGTCGTTTTCTTTCGCGTGTTCGAATTGAGGTCTTACGATTTTCTTGGGTGCGGGTAGATAGATTTGCCACACGTCTTGTTTTTTCAGGAAATCGAACGCTTCCTTTTCGTCGACGTTAGCCGCTTTGGCCAATTTCTCGATGGCCGCCTTTCCTTTCCAATAGTGTTTGTAATAGATCTCTTCCATTTTACTTTATGCGACATTTTTTTTACGCCATAGAACACTAACCCCGTTCCGATCAACACGAAGAGGATTTCTTTATCTTTTTGCTCTTCGGAGGGTTGATAAAAATCTCCTCTTCTCCCATCATCTGCGAGTAGAGAGACATGGCGGCGTCCACTTCTTTATAGGTGTATAACGCGTGTCCTTCTTTTTTCAATCTCTCGTTTAAAAAGTCTAATCGTTTCGTGCGTTTGTGATTCCATTCGTCTCTGGCCTTGGTCAGTTTTTCCATCGCTTCGTCGTGTCTTTTTTGCTCGTCGTGATTCGAAAATAAAAATTGCGATCCAGAAAACGCCAGGGCGTTGACCAATGCACCACCCACCATCATCGCTATCGTTGCCATTTTTTATATAGAGGTTTTATTTTATTTCATGATATCGGCTGGAATGATTCCCTTTTTGACCAACATGTCCTTGGTGTAATTGGCGAGAGCAAATTCGAGAAGGATCATTCCGAAATCCTTTGGATCTAAATCCATCTTAGGTACAGGCATCTTTAAAAATTTCTTGGCGAGTTGCGCGTATCCGATGGCAATTCCCGTATTGACGGCTGCGTGATACGCGGTGTTGACCAAATCTTTTTCACTCATTCTTTTTTAATACGAGAGAAAATTATTTATAACATTTCAAGGGTGTTGGGTTTTGGAATTAATGGTTTTTTTTTATGTAGTCCACTCGTTAGCCATTTCCAGCTATCGTTGCTAATAGCATTGCCATCGTTGCTATTACCATTGCTATTACCAATGCCATATTGACGGCGGTGTTGACCAAATTTGTTTCGCACATTCTTTATTTATAACATTTCATGGGCGTTGGGTTTTGGAGGTTGAATTACTTTGGGTTTTGGTGGAATTACTTTTGGTTCTGGTGAAACTACTGGGGCTTGAATTACTTTTGGTTCTGTTTTTATGTAGACTAGAAATCCAACAACCGCGAGTCCACCCGCTAGCCATTTCCAGCTATCGTTACTAATAGCATTGCCATCGTTGCTATTAACATAGCTATTAGCATTGCTATCGTTGCTATTAGCTTTGCTATTCCATCTACGTTTGGCACCCTTCTTCCCCGCTTCCTGACGTTTTGGATTCTTCTTCTTTATTTCCGTCGTCCCTATTAATTCCTCCGGATTCATCGTGTTTTTCTATAACGTCAGATTTTTTAAATCTGATAATGTGGCGGCTAGTCGTGGCGGCTATACTGAGAGGTGCTAAATACGCTCCGTATTTTTAATATAAACTACAACACACTTTGCCTATGGCTGCGTCCAAGAAGGGGTCTTCGTTCAAATCCTCGATCAGTTTGGGTTCGTCTTTGATGTCGAAAAAATATTTAAGTCCTTGCGAATACAGACAGATGACGGAATTTGCTATCGATTTGGCCATGGGCATGTTGAGTCGAGCGTGTAATAGACGACTCAGGGTTTTGACCTCCTTGTCGTTCATCTTTTCCAATTCGGAAGGCGTCACGTCTTTTCCTAGAAAATGACGCGCACGTCCGGAACCGACGATGGTCGATAATCTGTCTTTGGGAGATATATCTCTGTCGGGTATATCGTTCGCTAATACGTCGTCCGCATTCATGTTTTTATTTTTAATAGAGATACATTTTTTTATAAAGAATGCAATATTTTTCTTAGCCATTTTTCCGTTAGGCGATAACGTTCTAAGCGTAAAATATAGAATATCACGGCTAATAGTACCAAGATCCATAAAACGATAAACGACAGCAACACGAACACGACTATCTCGGTAAAACGTTTCATATTTTATGTTAAACAATCTATAGTTATCGCGAAGTGGATTTGTTTACGAGGTCTTGGAATTGCTTGCGTAAATCCTCCGTCTCTTTGTCCGACTCCTTTTTTATGACCTTGTGGGTAGAATAGAGTTTGTCTTTCATCTCGCGATACTTGGTCAACTCGTGGGATACGGTGGCAAATTCTTCGTTCGAGATCTTCCCGTCCTCGAGCGCTCGACTCACCAGATCCGATATCGAATTAAGTTTACTCTCCGCGAGTTTAGTGATCTTGAGGTGTTTTTCCGATTTTTTCAGCAGTAATCGTCTTATCCCTTTCATGGCCAGCCCCACCGAACCTACGGTCAAGGCTATAATTTGGAGAGGTTATCCCGCGATGGGAACGAGAAATCCGAGTCCTCCGACGACGAGGCCTCCCGAGATGAGAGCCGCGTCGACGCCGTCTGCGGTGTTCACCGTTCGTTTATACTTTTTATGGATGCTCTTCCGCGTTTCTATCTCTCGACGAAACGTCTGTTCGATCTCGCCGATTCGTTTTAAACGATATTGTTGCGGATCGCTTTCTATTGGTTCTAACGTCGGATATAATTCGTTTTTACTCATCTCTTTTTTCTTATACGCGAAAAATTTTTATATGGCTGATACGACGACGCCGTTGACGGTCCCCGATTTCGACCCTTTATTCACTCCAAAATTTAGAACGTCACCCGATGTCACTCTTAATGGAGGATTCAACGTGACGACGTCGCCGGTTTTCGTTTGAAGGGTCTTGTGTTCGACGTCGTTCAAAATTAACGTCACGTCTAATTCTCCCAAGAGTCCGAGGCGAAAGACGTGACCGTCGAACAACATCTTCATGCCCAGCGACGGTCTGATTCTTCGGTTTTTATTCACGTCGAATTGGAACGTGTTCATGATGCGACGGTTTTTGGTCAACATGTTGACCTCTTCTTTAATGTCTTCCAAGAGTTCTTCTCTTTCTAAGTCGTCGTAATAGAATCCCGATCTAGACATTCCTTTTTATTATTTAGAACTAATTTTCTTAAACTCTAAGAGCACGTGAACGGGATGCCCGTGATTGTCGACGGGGTTTCCGTTCTCGTCTTTTAGGTTTATCGTTAATTCCGAGATGCGATCGCGTTTCAACTTTAAGAAAATGGGCCGTTCGACGTTTTCGACATACAACTCGGAAAATTTCACGTTGGGGCATGGCAGGAATTTGACGATGTCGTTCGACCTCCTGTCTTTGAACGTGTCTCCCTCGGCAAGTTCTTCGAGATGAACGTTAAGTAGATCCACCGGTTGCAGGTTTATGCTATTTGTCGGATAGATGGTCCCGACGAGAGAAACGTTTTTGCCGATTCAGAGAATCTTGGTGAGTTCCGGCGGAAGCTGCAACAAATTAGACCGTTTACCGTCGAGTCTAACTATCATCGTGGTTTTGTCCAATACTATTTTCTCGAGATATTTATTGAGAATTCGTTGTATGTCTTTGAACGTGTACGATCCGGCGTGCACGGTTTGGATTCTCGGTCTGTCTCTACCTTTGGCGTGTTGTATCTCGACGTCTTTTTTTATGTTGTACAGACCGTTCCAAAAATGGACGGATTTTACGCCCACGCGCCACTCGTCGTTCGCGTTATCGATGTATCGAGATAGTTTCACGGGTTTGCCGATTTCCGTCACGAAATGAAACATGTCTTTTTATATAACTATTTCAAATCTTAACTAAAAGATGAATGTTTACGAATACAGGGAGGATTTGGATTTGTCGTCTTTCGACGTCTACGTCAATGCGACTAAAAAGTTTCGCGCGTCGTTCGAGAATATCTTCGTCAAGTATAACAACCCGAACGTCTTCGAAGACGGAACTTCCAAATATTACGCCATGTTGCGCCGGTGGTATCGGCATTCCGTGACGGGAGGGTTCTGGCAGAACCAGTTAAATTTCGCGGTGTGGTGCGCCACGACCGGATGCGGCGTGACGTTGGGAATGGGAAACGACAAACTGTCGACATCGTTCTTTCAGTTTCACGTTTACTATCAAATCAGAAGGATCTTGAAGGAAATCGCCGTCCCCTTGCCCAGCGATTCCGACTTCGATCACTACACGAACACCGTAGACGTTTCGGCGTACGAACGAATTTGTCGCGAATTCGGAGTGTCGGTCCACACGAACTGGAAAATCGAGGGAACCATCTTCGGAACGTATAACATGATGTGGTCCACGTTCATCGCGAACCGGTCGGAGGGATTCACGCTTCCGGGTCTGGCCAGATTGGACGCGTCCATTCGCGTCTTCGCCTGGGCGGTTTTGGGCGCCCAAGGTCAAACGAGAGCCTCGATCGTGGACGCCGGTGCCACCTCGCTCGACGCGCAGAAACAATTTTTAGTCAACGTCGAGGATGCGATCAACAGACCGCTCGATCTACCCGCCGACATTTCTCGCTACGAAAATTGTCTAAGATATGCAAATTCCAAACTCGACTTCGTCATCCATCCGGGGCTTTACATGCTACCCAGCAGCATGGAGCTGAAAATCGGTGCCAACATCGCCAATTATAATAACGAAATCTTGATTGCACCCGAAAAGACAAAACCGGGAACGAACGTCGACCTTAACGCGAAAACGTTCACCCAACCATCACCTCCTAAACAGATCAAACCATCACCACCTCCTATACAGATCAAACCCTCACCGCCTAAACAACTGCAAAAACAAGACGATCACGAAAGTCATTTTCGCTCTATCGTTATTTTCTGTTCTTCTCTTCATCGAGTTTCGTTAACAACCAACCGACGACGACCATGCCCAACACCCACAGATGTTCACCCAACCACACGGCGGTGTTGCCGAGCGTCGACAAGATCCAGGAAAGGATGGAACCCAATATACCCGGTAACGCCTCGCCGAATTTGGCGGCCAATCTCGCGAGCAGTTTTCCGACCGCGTCTAGATGTTTCTTGAGCCATTCCTGTAATCCACCCTCTTTGTTGGGAGGAGGCGACGGCGGTGAGGGTATTGTTGTCGTCTTTCCCGGAGGGAGTAATTCGACCAAAAACGCGACGGTCATTCCAATGGCGGTCAAGACGCTAAAGATGGTGATTCCCTGTTCTTTGAACAGAGTGGCGATTCTTTCTCTCAAGGGGAGATTATCGTCGAGTAGCCTCTTGATCGAACCATGGAATAGTGGCAGCTAACTGTCAGAACACAACACACAAGTTAATAACGCACTTAGCCTACGACACACAAAAGACGTTAACAATAGTTCATATTAACCCTTTCAACCCTGCAAATCATAATAGACTTGTCTAAACAATAGAAAAGAGCATACCATTTAAATATTTAGGGTTGGAAGGGTTAAGTTTGCCAATGAAAACTAAATATATTCATAAAAAGTCGCCAGGGGACACATCAAATGAAATTGGATATAGCTTTATACAAATGTCTTATTAACTCAAGATTTATTGACTTTATTTTGCCCTTCACTTATAACTTATGACGATATGAACAGGTGACCTAACAATGTGTCTATATGTACAATATATAGGCCCTGGAAATCAGACTACACTTTACCTGAAAATTCTCAACCAACCAAAATATAAAAATCAAAACTCAAGTCCATTATAACACGACGAATTGGATGTGCAAATGGTGTCAATAAGAAGAACAATTACGAATCCCAAACGGTATAAGACCAGGTGTCCGGAAGGA
This sequence comes from Atrina japonica, assembly GCA_030159075.1. Lineage (NCBI taxonomy): Eukaryota > Metazoa > Mollusca > Bivalvia > Pterioida > Pinnidae > Atrina > Atrina japonica. The sequence goes on from BROG01000946.1 coordinate 84,984, forward strand.
GTCAGCTTCTTCTGCTGGCATGCCAACCCGTCGCAAATGTTCCATGGAAACCTTTCTTATTCGATGAACGGGTCAAATTCGGTAAAAAGGTCAAGTTTGGGGATGAGGTCAAGTTCGGTGAAAAGCATGATTGGTGAAACGGAGTCACTGTCTGTGGCCGTGATCCAGAATACTATCTAATATCTCTGATAGGGGGAATTCATAATGTTTAACAAGATTCCCGTATCGACCATAAAACTTCTTAAACGACGACTCCAAGCGTTCAACAACGTAACCTTGTGTAAGTAGTTTATTGTCTAATCGTTTAGCTCTCAGAATAAAACATTCATAAGAAGAGCATGCCCTGGCATAATGTATAAGTTGTGAAATTTAAACGCCATAGGCAGAAGATGGAATATTACCACTTAGAATCGGGAAGTTTGTGATATGGAAATTGAAATCGTCTCGTTTGTCATAGTGGGGTGTGTGAAGTTGACCGTCTTTTCCAATCGACAGGAGAAAATTTAGGTAAGAAGCAGATGTGTTGCTTTCTGTCTTCTCATTAATCTTTAGCTCAGCAGGATACATCTGACCGAGGTAATTCTGAAATTCTGAATTATTTATGGAAAGAACATCGTCGATATACCTGTCAGTAAATTTGAACCGAGATGCTAACTGTTTGTTTCCTTTGAAGAGCAGAGACTGTATAAATTCCGCTTCATATGAATACAAAAATATGTCAGCCAAGAGATGTTCACAATTGGTACCCATTGGAATGCCGACAATCTGTTGGAAAACTTTTGCCGCAAAAAGCACGAAGATGTTGTCTACTAGAAACCCAAGCATCTTGATAATATCGTTTTCAGTGTACTTGTTATTGGAATCAGAGTGTTCCTTGACAAACTAAGGTTCTTCATGACCTACCACCAAATATTTATATCTGCGATTTCAATTTTTGTATATAAAAGAGTTTTGTAAAATAGATGTTAATCTGTTTTTGAGTTTTTGATGAGGGATTGTTGTGTAAAGGGTCGAAAAATCAAAAGAATTGATGGTTGTAATATGTTCGACATTTGGAGATTTTAAATGTTCCAACAATTCCTTTGAATTCTTTAGGATCCACATATGATTGACTCCGCTTCTTGAGTAGGCCGTTATACAGCATAGGCGTCGGAACCGGGGGGGGGGGGGGGGGGGGGGGGCTAGGGGGGCTTACCCCCCCCCCCTACTTTTTTGCAAAGATAGACATAGGTGTTGAAAATTGGGGCTTAGCCCCCAAATGTTTCTGGTGTGTGTGTGTTTTTTAAGTTGGTTTAGCCCCCCCCCCCCCCCCCTACTTTCAATTTGCTTCCGACGCCTATGTACACTACTTCTGAAGACTTTGTTTAATATGTGTAAGAAGTTTGGTAAGCAAAATAGATAAAGACTTGGTGGAACATTTAGATGACCCCGCAATTAAGCGGTGTTTTTAGGGATTTTTGTACATCTTCGGAATCCAATAAATATATGGCAATTCAAGCTCCATGTCACTTGTGGGTATTCCAAACGAAGCGAGAACGGATTTATGATTATCTAATATTTCAGAGGTAAGCACGAGACAGCTGTTAAGTAGTATATATATTTTAAGTCAAAATATGTTTTCATTTAAAACCACATTCATACTTGAAGTACGAACTGGTCACTGATTAGTGGGGAACTCTTGGCATCAGTATATGACATTTTGAATTAATACAAGTGTAGTGTTTGTTACAACTTTATGTTGATAACTTACTTATGACAGAACAAAGAAAACTGTTAAATCCGGTGAATTGTATATACATTGTGTCAAGTTATCCAAGGAACGCCCATAAAATTGAAAATAGTTTGTTACAGTAAAAGATTGTATACATACAAAATACTATTTATATATATGTTTAAGAAAGAAAATCTTAAGAATCGCCAGTAAAATGTATTAATATATATATATATATATATATATATATATATATATATATATATATATATATATATATATATATATATATATATATATATATATATATATATATATCCATAAAGAAAAAATGTGAATTCTATAACTCCGGCTGAGAGAGAGAGAGAGAGAGAGAGAGAGAGAGAGAGAGAGAGAGTCTGAATTCCACTGAGAAATCTCTATTTCTCCAGTTTGTGTATGAAAACAACATTCATTAACTAAAAGATGGCAAACGAAAGAGAGAGAGAGAGAGAGAGAGAGAGAGAGAGAGAGAGAGAGAGAGAGAGAGAGAGAGAGAGAGAGAGAGAGAGAGAGAGAGAGTATGTGTATGTGTGTTATAAACAAATTGAAAGGCTTACAGTGTTTTGTATTTCTCATCTTTGGTAATCTATATTCAGGTATTTTTCATTGTATGAATTATGTCCCTGATTTGAATCATCTAGTCTTAGGACATATATTTCTTCCTATGGATATGTGATGTTTCAATATTTCAATCTGAACATATTTCATTTCAGAAACATGTAGTTTCACAATGCAATAGGATTGGGCACGAGTTGATTTACAGTCCTCTTCGTTTACTAAAAAGTGGACAAGTTGTCATTACCTAAATTTTGGAATTTACTTAGTGATGGCTAAATACGACAATTAAAACATGACATTATAACATATACGCAGACACAAACTGCAATACGGTGTCAAGGTAGCACATATAGGCTTCTGGTGCACTCGCCTGTCACAAATGCGACAAGGGGTTGGATCCTCAAATTAGACCGAGATGTGTCTACCTCGGACTCATAATATTATTCTTATACATGTTCTCTGGTTCTTTCACATAAATTATATCATTTTCTCACTTTTTTGATTTACCAGGGTTTTTACCAAAAAGTGAGAAAAGGATAGTTATTATCATGTTCTCATTTGTAAGAAAAAACCTTGGTAAAAACAGTGAAGAACATGCTTTTACTCCAACAACGCTGACAAGAAGAGACATTTAATCAAGAGATATTAAATCTAAGTTGTTAAACGATTTGTTTGTTAATTCTTGTAAAATAGATAAAATATCATGTTAGCCAACAACAGATGAAACAGATTATAATCATTATTTATGTCACAGAATCAAACACGCCCCATGTGATTTCCCAGTCTTATTAACAGTGAGAGGTCACAAATATTACTTGTTCTTAATCATTTTAAAGTCCTACTGGAATTTAAATTTGAAATGACCGACTTAGCATTTGTCCCGAGGCGTACACAAATCATAGCAAATTGAGCATGTTTGTAAATATTTATAAAGAAGAAAGTTTAATATTTCTCTTGTAAACACAAACAAAAGACCGAACTATAACAAAACTACTGTATAAACCCTAGGAAAACAGTCTCTATGATTTCCCGTTTTAGTACTAACACCATGAATTGTTTTCAATGGAGACCTGCCATTGTCAACTTTGTTACAAGTATTTCAATATACAAACTCTGTAGTTAGCTTTTCCTTTTCGTTCAAGTAGGTCAAATGCCTAAAAGTCACTTTACAATGACCCATTTACGTTATATTTTAAGTCAAATATTTTGAGAGCGACACAAAGACGTCGGGCAGTAGTTTAGACTAGGAAACAGGGGATTTCTAGCCCTAAATCACGATTTTGGCTCACCGAAGGCTCAACTGAGCTATTGTGATCACTCCCCATCCTTTTCATATTTTCGACTTCTTCACTGAAACAACAGAAGGGATTTTGATGAAACTTAATAGGAGGCAAGTGCTCAAGGTCTTCTACCAAGTTTGTAGTTTTCAGCCAGTTCGACCAAGGGTGAATCCAGGGTGGGCCAAAACAGGTCCCAGAAGGTATCCCTCTTTTAAAAAAAAATCTTCTCCAGAACCGTTGCATGAATTGAGAAACGGATTGTTTCCAAATGGTGTACACAAGATTGTATTTTTCGGAATAAATAATTTTGATGTGTTTTAGGTCTTTTTAGACTGTCATTTTCATTCAATTTAGCATGATTTCCTCAGTTATCACCTCTTGTATTCATTTAATGTGTTGACTTGTAATAAGATGAAGAATTTTTTCGTAAGAATTTTGTCGAAATTTAATTTTTAGAATTTGTTCATGAATTTCTTAAGACTGATAAAAGGTGGTGTAATTTTTCACATGGACAGCTTGTTCCTTTAAACCAATAAAGGGACTGTGGTGAAACTTTACAGGAAACAAGTACAGAAAGTCCGGTACCATATTTGTGTAGTTGTTCTTTTTATTTTACTTTTGGCCAGATCAGCATAAATATTTTTTGGTCTTCTTTCCACATTTGTATATGGTTCTCAGATGTGCAAATTAGGCCCACTTGGGCCTCTTGCCATAAACATTTAGCAAGAAAGTCACCGATCTTTGGAATCAGATGAGAATTGAAATTATACTAAATTACATGTCAATTTAGCTCTTGTATGCTTCATTATCGCCTCTGGATTGACATATTAAGATAAACATTTTAAAAATACAAATAACGTTCGCGGAAGAAAAATCTTGATATTCAAATCCGGACCGTCTCCGTTCTGAAAAATCGGCAACATTTTACTTGTTCTTGTCATGTGTTTGGCAACTAATAAATATGCAAATAAGTTATGATTATTGACATTGTTATAGTTCATTGTAAAATAAAATACTCAGGATAGTAAATCGATATTTTGATACACGACCATCGACCAGTATGTCAAGCTTAAAAACTTCGGATCAAAATATCATATACAACTTTTTTTGTCTTTTTACACTAAATCGCACCTTGAATAATAAGATCTTGTATGGAATTTATCTCGTTTTTGTATTTTGATGATAAGATTGTTAAGACGAGTTCTGTCAGAGTTTTAATTATATCACCTTATACTGATAGAATCGTATATAGGTCAAAAACCTCAGAAATGAATTTAACAGAGACACGTAATCCTATATGAATGTGTTGTTGAGTTTATTCTTCTCTATACAAAGAGTTCAAGATTCTTAATTTTGTAACAGTTTAGAATTACGTGTTCATAAAAATGTGTTAATTTGAAAATCTGAATGGGATAGCTATGAATACGCTTTTTGAAAAAAAATCTAGCTACGGCATATTGTTATATTTAACTATTTTGTAAAATATTTTCATGTCCGTTTTCATTCATGATTTTGTTTTCTTATGTAAATCACCATGCTTAACGAAAACTTGAAGTCTGGCATTGACATGTGATAAAATAGAAATTTATCAACACAACGGCACAAGTAATTAACGTTTCCATTGTTAACATTTAACAATAACTAAATTTCGATATACATTTAAAGACACTGTGCTGGGTTACTCAATACAACTGATTCATTCTTTTTTTTTTTCGTTCATCGGTTTTCACCGACAAATAAAGTGAAAATGTACACAAAGAGTACTACGTGTTTATAAGACTAAATGTATTAACATGACTACACATGTTTATATGACTTCATATGTTTACATGACTTCATGTGTTTACAAGACTAAATGTGTTAACATGACTACACATGTTTATATGACTTCATATGTTTACATGAATTCATGTGTTTACAAGACTAAATCTGTTAACATGACTACACATGATTATATGACTTCATATGTTTACATGACTTCATGTGTTTACAAGACTAAATGTGTTAACATGACTACACATGTTTATATGACTTCATATATTTACATGACTGCATGTGCTTACAAGACAACATGTATTTAAAAGTTCAACTATGTGTTTGCAAGACAAGTATATGTTATCACATGTTTACAAGACTTCATGTGCTTACCAGACAACATGTATTTAAAAGTTCAACTATGTGTTTACAAGACTGCATGTGCTTACAAGACAACATGTATTTAATAGTTAAACTTTGTGTTTACGAGACTGTATATGTTCTCAAATGGCTACATCTGTTCACAAGATGTGTGTTTACTTGACTACATGTGTTTACTTGACTACATGTGTTTACAATACTACATGTGTATACAAGACAGCATGTGTTTACAAGACTATAGGTGTTTACATGACTACATGTGTTTACTTGACTACATGTGTTTACAATACTACATGTGTATACAAGACAGCATGTGTTTACAAGACTATAGGTGTTTACATGACTACATGTGTTTACATGACTACATGTGTTTACAAGACTACATGCATTTACATGACTACATGTGCTTACATAACTGCATGTGTTTACAAGTCTACCTGTGCTTACATGACTACGTGTTACAAAGATACATGTGCTAACATGGCTACGTGTGTTTCCATGACTACGTGTTTAAAAGACTACATGCGTTAACATGGCTACATGTGTTTACATGATTATATGTGTTTACAATATTATGTGTTTACAAGACTGCATGTGTTTACAAGACTATAGGTGTTTACATGACTATATGTGTTTACAATATTATGTGTTTACAAGGCTACATGTGTTTACATGACTATATGTGTTTACAATATTATGTGTTTACAAGACTACATGTGTTTACAAGACTATAGGTGTTTACATGACTATTTGTGTTTACTTGACTACATGTGTTTACAATACTACATGTGTATACAAATCTGCAGATGTTTACAAGACTAAATGTGCTTACATGACTACATGTGTTTAACTGACTACATGTGTTTACATGACTACATGTGTTTACAAGACTATTTGGTTGCACTTATATGACTACAGTGTTTACATGACTACATATACTTAAATGACTACATGTACTTACATCACTCCATATGTTTACAAAACGACATGTACATAGATGACTACATGAATTATAGCCTACTGACTTTAACATTTTCAGGTCAAAATTAACAAATGGCATTTGTAAAGTGACTGTCACACTACACTGTATAGCACTAACGGATGTTGAACGTTCAACAAAATTTCCAATCTGTTCCTGTACGTTTGCATACGTTTCTTTTCCGTTTCTTATGCGGCGTCTGCGTCACTTATCCAGCGATGTACGCTCCTTCCGGAGGATGGTTTTGAACATGTTCAAAATTTGGAACTTACACAACCGTACACAGTTGTCGATGTACGGTATCAATGCGCTGGTGTGCGTTTTGTTCGTTACCCGTGCGTTCCTTATTCTGTACTTGTCCGGTTTGCATCCGTTCTTAGGTCGGTGGACATAATACATGACCGGACTACTACCGGATATGTAACGGATGTAACGTATGTTCAACGTACGATAACTGACAAGGAACGCATCGGAACTGCCAAATAACGGATGGAAACGTTGGTTCACTGGACAAAACTGATGTTGAATAATATAAGATTGTTGGGGTTTTTCGCTTTCATTGGATATTTTTGTTACAAGTTACCTGGACTGTGATCGTCTGTCAAATATATTATAACTTTCATTTGTCTCCCTGCACTGTATGGGTAAACACCTTCCGAAAGTTTTGAGTTCATTAATTGGTCTACATATTATGGAGCGTTGCATTAGAGCTCGGCTGCGGTATCAAGCTGTCCTGATTCAAGCACGTTTTGATCTGTTGGATGCCTATTTGGATATCGTTGCCTATAAATACAGTCTCAATTTTTTTATACCCGTTGTGTCTGTTACGTAACGGTTGCATCAGACGTCGAAGAACGTTTCGTCCGTTCCTCATACCTTTTATACGGTACAAGTCCTTTACTAATAAGGTGGTGTCCGTTAACTAATTGTACGTCGTGTATATGTGCGTCGTGCGTTCATTGTACGTTTTGTGCGCTGACCGTGTGCTAATTGTGGGTTTTGTCCGTTTTATGCGTCCCATACATCGATCGCGAGAGCACTTTCGCCACCGTGTAACTTTCTGTGGCATTTTTTCTATACGTTCGACGTCCAGTAGCGCTACACGGTGTAGTGTGATTTTTTTTCTTCAGAATTATATATACATGTACGTAAGTCATCCTCAATCTATCCCCCTCCTGTACACCTCTAATTGTGGACAGAAAAATTTGGCAGAAATTGCTGGCATGGTTATAACATGTGTATTATGCAATGCACAATCACTTTCTTACATAATATATTTAGCAGTATGATTAAATACCTGACCTGACAGTGTTATATACTTTAAGTTTGTGCGCCATGCTCCATGATAATTAAAACTAGTTTACGGTGTGCTAATAAGAAGAGAATTCCCTGTGAAAAATATATCAAAGAACATTTAATGACTTCCTAATACTCCTTGAGAATATGATCAGTGATGTAGTGAAAATGAGGATCTATAGACATAGAAAATTGAATAAGACCCCCTGTAGAAAATGGAGACGCATGAAGAAGAGATACATAGATAGTTTATTGTTAAACATCTATGATCAAATGATTTTCTACTTGGCTGTGGTTTACACAACCATACGACATGTTCACGCCTTTAAATAACCCAATAAATAATGTACATGAATTTATTATCTCTTGGGAACTTCAATTTTCAGATCTACAGTTATTTTGCTGAACCACGGATGAAGTCTTATTTCACACATGTTTTGCTCACCTGAGATGAAGGCTCAAATGAGCTATTGTGATCACTCCTCGTCCGTCGTCCGTCCGTAAACTTTTCATATTTCGACTTCTTTTGTGAAACCACTGAAGGGATTTTGATCAAACTTGACAGGAAGCAAGTGCTGAAGGTCCTTTACCAAGTTTGTACTTTTCAGCCAGACTGGCCGAGGGTGGATCCAGGGCAGGGCAGAATAGGTCCCAAAAGGTATCCCTATTTAAAAAATCTTGTTCTCCAGAACCGCTACATGAATTGAAAAACGGATTGTTTCCAAGTGATCTACATGGATGTATGATTCAAGTTTTTATTTTTCATAAAATCGAAATATTAATTCTTGACGCGTTTTTGAGAGTTTTTCAGACTTGGTCATTTTCATTAATTTTTGCATGATTTCATAAATTTCCTTGCGTGTACTATGATGCATTAATTTAATGTATTTTACTTGTAATTAGGTGAAGAAATGCTTTTATGTAAGAATTTTGCAGTAAATTTAATTTCCAGAATCTTTTATGAATTTTTTAAGACTGCAAAAAAGGGGTGCATATTTCACACTTTCAGCTTTTGTTTCAAAAGTACTGAAGGAATTTATGACGAAACTTTACAGTAAGCAAGTGCACAAGGTCCTTTACCAAGTTTATAGTTTTCAGCCAGATTGGCCCAGGGGTGGATCCAAGGCAGGGCAGAATAGGTCCCAAAAGGCACCCTCTTTTAAAAATCTTCTTCTCCAGAACCACTACTTGAATTGAAAAAAACGGATTGTTTCTGAATGATTTACATGAATGTATGATTCAGATTTCTATTTTTCATAGAAATCGTAATATTAATTTTTGACGTGTTTTTGAGGTCTTTTTAGACGTTGTCATTTTTACTAATTTTTGCATGATTTCCTAAATTATCTCCCCTTGCATTCACAATGATGCATTTAAGTGTTTTATTTATATATAGTTGAAGAAATGTTTTCGTGCAAGTATTTTGCCGAAATTTGATTTCTAGAATTTTTGATGAATTTCTTAAAACAGCAGTATTGATGTTTCTTGACCAGATCAGCCTACATGTACATATTCTTCTTGGTCTTCTTTCCACATTTGTAGATGGTTCTCATGTGAGCGATTGAGGCCCTCTTAGGCCTTTCGTTTTATATACATGTATATAATGTTTTGTCTGTTTCCGTGTCACTTTATTTTACGCCATTCTAAACAAGTTTCAGTTACAGTGACAGTTACAAATTAAAATAGTGGAGGAGAAAACCTGGTTACAATGTAGCCGGTGAAAGGTCATGCCCCGACATTCCGAAGGTAAACTGGCAAACTTTCTCACATAGGCATCTAAGGTTACAATTTACCCTGAGAAATATCACATCTAGCGAGACTTGAACCGACGCTGAATAGAGGCGTGAGTTACTATGGAGACTCCGTTTTGTCGATAGATCATACATAATCTGTGGTAAAATCGTCTGTTAAATAACAAAATGATATTTTGGTAGGACGTAAAACACGGTATGACATTCTGCAGCACATCTTATATCAATACAGATTATAATAGCTTTGATACAAGTATTTCTAAAGACAAAAGTGTAAGGAATACGTAAATACATTCAACTGCATCATTCTGGTAATGACTTGAATCTTAGTCACTGTAGCGTCTGTAAAATTAAAATATACTTTGACGCAGTTCTACATAATGTCGATGAAAGACAGCCTCGCTAAGAAGACCACCTCATAATTAAGGTCTTAAATACTCAGATTATATAGGTTCACACGACCTATGTATACGGCATAGGCGTCGGAAGCAAATTGAAAGTGGGGGGGCTAAACCAACTTAAAACACACACGCCAGAAGTGGGGGGGGCTAAACCAACTTAAAACACACACACGCCAGAAACGTCTTGGGGCTAAGCCCCAATTTTCAACACATATGCCTATCTTTGCAAAAAAGTGAGGGGGCTAAGCCCCCCCCCCTAGCCCCCCGGCTCCGACGCCTATGCGGTATTTGCACCAGTGTGGAGCACTGCGGACTGAATCTCAACATAGACACTGCATTTTGATGATGAAGTTTTTAACTTAAATGTACATATTTTAATCAATTGAAATAATAAAAAACTCAATAATAAAAATTTCGCATCTGCCCTGTCAAACAGAGCATCTTTACATGTTTTTTTATCTGCTATTTATTTGCGAAAGTCTGTTGAGGTAAAACTGAAAGAGACATTTAAAAAAGGTAATTATAGAAAGAGAGAAAGTTGTAATTATATGATTTTAAAAAGTCGTAATTATGAAATTTTAAAAAGTCGTACTTACGAGATAAAAGGAGATATATATATATATATATATATATATATATATATATATATATATATATATATATATATATATATATATATATATATGTATATATAATATACATACATACGATATAGATATATATATATATATATATATATATATATAGAGATAGATAGAGAGAGAGAGAGAGAGAGAGAGAGAGAGAGATAGAGAGAGAGAGAGAGAGAGATTATATATATATGTCGTTGAATATCAAGAGGGTCATCTAATTTTATGCATGATATGCACGCAGTTACGAACGATTTCACAACTGGACAGTTGTCTAAAATACTTAAATGAACTCTGTGATATCCTAAGCGTAAGGAAGTGTGAAACACCTCCATTTACTTTTAATACTTTTAAATAAGGAGATTTACCACACTTGACAATAGACGGTCAATGTGTGTAGGCTATGTGTGTCATGGTGAACATGTATTATGTAGAACACAAAAATTCGTCTTAAAATTTTGGGAATTTTAACAAGTGTTAAGATTTACAGAGAGACCTGCTTATCTTGTAAGTTGCCAATAGGCAAAAAATACACTCTTAATGTTTAATTTCTACAGAACAGAAGTGAATCTGTGTATTGTTTTTCAACACACCAAAATAAGCTTTTTTATTTTATCTGGAAACAGGTGCGTGAATCTGACATCTCGAGGAAAGAAAACTCAAAATTGAAAAATCATTATTAATCTTTTTCAAGAACTGTACAACTTTGATTCTTTAGACGGCAACAGTTTATTGCAAACACATGAGGGTTATTACATTTCCGGTCATCACCTCGTTAAAGATGCTAGATGATCTATTTCTTCTGTGCAATCAACATCTGAAGCTATAATGCCGGGGCCAAGACGAATAATTTTTGAAACCTACTTTTAATTACATTTTAAGATTATCCGCTTTGAAGGGGATTACCAGAAATTTACAACATCTGTTTGCGCTGTGTATTACTGTTTGTGGAGCCACTTAAGAGTTCCTCTATCTCTATAGTGACAGTATCGCCCTGGATGTTCAACTGTCTTTTTTTTCTTCTTTTTTCTACAGAAGAAACATAATATTTCATCGCAGCACACATGGGGGTTCCCCGAGAGAAGATGATAGTAACTTGAGTTACTGCGTTCAGGTTAATTACTCTTGGATGTGAAAACAAAATATCGCAAAGAAGTTTTCATACAATACTTTGTTCCCCGAGATGCGGCAATCTTAGATGTTTTTTGTGTGTCAGTTCGCCTCGGAGGGTAAATGAAATACACCCTCTTAGCTGGAATCCGACACGTAAAGACACATAACGCGCTGACCTTTGACACGGCTATTTATTCTACAGATAAAATTTATATACTATGGATTTTTGATAGATGAAGTATTCAGTTTACATATGGAGATCGGCTGGTGTTTAAAGTGTGTGTAATGTTAATGAAATCTTCTGGCAGCATCAACATGGGCTACGGATTTTCTTTGTTGACCGTTTTCTTTTTGGTTTGTGTTGGATTTACTATGACCAGTGCTAAGGTCAAAAATAGCAAAAATAGAGGTAAGTGGACATTGGTGCTTTGTCAATATTTCTAGTTAGTGTTTATATAAATTACAATGCACATTGGTTTCTTTTTCAGTTTAACCTTACAGCTGGGCGTTTTAATAAAACTTCGCTTCAATACACATCCTGGTACGGCCGTGTGTATATGTAAGCAATAAACTGCGTCGCAGCTGCAGTATCAATTCTATAAATCCAGGTGCAATCATACATGAAATGTAGTGTACAGTCGAATTATGAAACTATAAATAAAAAAATCAGTGTCCGATAAGTTGGCATGTGTAGAAAATGAAAAGTATGATGCAGATTATTGAAATATGGTTCATAGAAAACCAAGTTGAACTTGAATACGCATAATAAAATTATATTCATGGGAAAGTTCCTTTGACAGTGATTTTTATATTAATTTTTAAGGTTACCGCCATATAAACTGTATATACAACTTGATTTAAACTATTTCAGTACTATTTTACATGTTTGTATGGGATAAAACACTTTCAATCAGCTACACATTCTATCAAGTAAGGGTGTTTTATCCTGCATTTCAATGTTAAATTACAAATTATAAATGTTGATGCTAAGAGAGGGGTGAATGCCGTGATTTGTTTTATGTCGCTCTCGACAATGTTTCGGCTTTAAATACGGTGCCGGTCAGAGGTGGAGAAAGCCCCCCAATCCTAAAAAATACATCCGCACCCGTGTATGGTATCCATCAAATAACCCCAATGTTGGTGTTTCATACTAAAAATTTTAAAATACCAGACTGACCTCCGGATTAGGTATTATCCAGTACGTATAACTCGAGGTTTCCTTATATAATACAAGACACGGATAAAAGACAAAACCATGAGTAGTAGATCTTAACAATATCACAGACGAAAAATCTATACAATCTCTGGAGTCATCTTGATACTCTGTTTATTTAATGGTGACTTAAAAGCCAAAACGGGTCGAGATCACACGTGGTTAATCCCTGGTTTTATTGACATATATGTATTTAAATTGAATAGAAGTTAGCACCCAGTTGATCTGAATAAAGAGTAGTCAAATACAGATTTAATAGTAACCCACATGGTGTGGTCTTGAACATGGAGTGATATACCCTGGTATACAATGACTGTGATGTACATATTTCCTTGCGTGACGAATCCATAAGTCTGTACGTCCAGTTTTTATAGGTTCATTGACTGATAAAAGTAGGGCGAGTGATTCAGTGATAATAATTGTCCGAAAATGGATTCCTGTGATTAAATACTTAAAATAGAAAAAAATGCCTCAAGATCGTCTTGCTGAATGTGTGTACACTCGTTCAAACCAAAACATGCCGTCGACTAAGGGGTTAAAAATTCACTCCTAGTAGGCCTATTTGGACCCAGTTATAGGCCTATATGAGACAGTGGTACTTATGTTGTAATGGGGGGTCTTAACTATAAAGGGATTTGCATTTGACACTGCAATGTAGCGATATGTGGAGTATTTTCTAAGGAAGATTGGGTGTAATGCATGTGCCATTATGAAAAATAATACTGATTTAGCCGTATTGTGTGATTACTCCTTAGTTTTTATCGTAACAATTTGGGGTACCTGGGCGTGTACAGGTGTGCGCCAAAATACGTCGGCACAGATTTAAAGTATAGCACCAACTGCAACATCACTACAGTTAATCATAACTGCACGTGATGTGTTTTATTAAACATTCGGGTCGAGTTCACTGTAATTTGACAGCTTAGAGCTGGTCATGGGATCTTGACACGTCAACTAAGAGATTTAACAGGTTTTTATTTTCAAACCATAAAGCGTTCATATTGTGTTATAGGAAATATCACACATTTCTCGCTCTCGGCAATAATCCGTACTTTGTCCAGTTATAAATTCATATTTAAACACGTCACTTCCACATCCGCCTCTGTTGTGCACTTACAAATTATTAAAAAATCCATTTAAAGTGGTTAAAAGAAATGGTTGTTCCGTCGCACTACGTGACCCCATTAGTCGAGAGCCAGCGTCATGCTGAGGTAACATGGACGCGGCATCATTCTAAACACGCTTACTGCCCAGTATGTTATTCTAAATGGTGTACATTTTGTTTATACTTTCAAAATATTTACTTTACTTCCTAAGTAGCGATTAGGGACAGATTTTCTTTCATCTTTCTTATTAATCGAGTTTTATGTTACAAGCTTCAGTTAGAAAAAATATTTCTCGTGTTCTAGGGTTTTCCCCTCATTCGACACACATGCTAATAATATACGTGTGTGTGTGTGTGTGTGTGTGTGTGCGCGCACGCGCGCGCCTGTGTGTCTGTGTTTTACACCCGATGAGAGAAGGTCGATCCACTAGAGGTGAAGTTTTTAATTCTATAAAAATGAATTTTGAAGTACGCAATGTTCATAAGTCGCATTTAATTTCGTTCTTATTTCAAAGGTATTTTAGATTTAGTATGATAGTTGTTTTGCTGAGCACCTACTTCGTTTGCCATCATTTAGTTAATGAATGTTGTTTTCATACACAAACTCGAGAGATAAAGATTTCTCAGTGGAATTCAGACTCAAATAAACTCTCTCTCTCTCTCTCTCTCTCTCTCTCTCTCTCTCTCTCTCTCTCTCTCTCTCTCTCTCTCTCTCTCTCTCTCTCTCTCTCTCTCTCTCTCTCTCTCTCTCTCTCTCTCTCTCTCTCTCTCTCTCTCTCTCTCTCTCTCTCTCTCTCTCTCTCTCTGTCTCTGCGCACGCTATGTTGGTCGTAATTCATTTAGTTTTTTATTGCCCGTTGAAAGATAGGATCTGCCAAACCCCCAATCTTATTAAATCTGCTTTCATCGAAAATGTAATTACAACACGTACTCGATTTACAATATAATATGCTTTTGCTATCATCATGACCTGAAACTTATATCTGCTTGTTCATGATAAATTGCAAAAAGGTAATGATCTTTTTTTAATTTAATACATTTTTTATTTAAAGAGGGGGTTTAAAATGCGATATATTCACGAACCTTTTTTTTATTCTATGTATATTTAAATCATTTATCCATGTTTCCGAAAGTTCACAAAGTTCAATTACAGACAACGGCACTGGTAATCTAATGTGACTTTTATGAGAGATAATACTATTAATAGAAACTATAAATTTTATGCAAACATTTAAACATGCAAAAAAATGAAAAAATAAATCACTATGCTTCTAAATATCCCTGCCGCCCGCACCGCCTCGGCATACCCTTTTCTGCGAAAATCAGTTACATGTCTGACGTGTAATTCATTCCGGTCCAGTTCCAAAATATCTACTTGTTTTTTCTTTTTTAATCCGCATCGCGTCAGTCGTTTGTGAACACATGTGCATATACCCCCTAAAACAGGTTTCCAACTGTTTAAATGTTTTCTCTCATCCATGATTTTATCGTTGACCACATTCCCTATTTAGACATGTACAATGCTCATTAATTACGGGTCAAGTTTGTTTGTGGCCAATTTCATTTTCAGAGTACACAATGACTAGGCTAATACATTTCGCTAGATGTTACCGGAGGTTGAATGTACTGCCCATCCATATAACTCTGCCTCACGTAATGATGTAGTTCTGCATTTTAAACATTCAGTAAAAAAAAAAATACCGATCTAGTGTCCGCAGATCTACAGCAGGTCACTTGGGGTGGTGGGGGGTTTTGCCGTTCGAAGTTTGTTGGGTGAGGGAGAGAGGCTAAACGGTTAGGGTAGTCCGAAGGTCCACTAGTCCGAAAGCCCACTTATCCGAAGTCCGACAGTTTTGAGTATCCTTTAGTAAGTACGGAACGCAATTTGATAAGATTGTTGTGGCCGCACCGGGAGTTGAGCCCGCGATCCTCCGCTTGCCAAGCCGGAAGTTTTCGAATCATTGATACAGAAGTACGGACGTTAGGTTCAAGGACCTAATACTGTCTAAATTTACCACAAAATCAAAGTGAATATGGAGTTTTAGATACTAAAACTTTATGAGGGATATCAACATATTCATTCCATGATATCATGAAATATTATGATTTTGTTCAAATGAAAGATTCGATATTTCTATAAAAATATAAACAAAATATATTTACAAAAAATCATTATTTTTATGTTCTCCTACTTCTTGAAAACATATATGAAGCATAGAAATTTATTTCGGTTTTATTTGCCCGTCATTTGATGGGACGTCGGCTATGGTGATTTCCGTCCGTCAGTAACATGAAAAGAATCACGCTAAATAATATTTAATCATCCAACATTTGGGATACAAATGAAATACATGTACATAAAGGAGATAAACTATTTTTTCACAGACATCGGTACCAAAAATGAGAAAGATACATTTCGAAACTGTATACTTTTGACATTTTCAGCTTCTCAAAAATCGCTGGGATTTGATGAAACCTGGTGTACATAGTGTTGCTACAAGTCAAAATGGATAAAAATACAGACTATATGCCCATCTTTTGGAGTAAAAAACTACTTTGAAATTTTATTTTATTATTTTTTTTTTGTTATGACAATGTACTTCGGACCAAGAAATGCTGGAGCAGTTCAGGTTATATGTAGGTGATTTCGTAAAACGGCATGCGCCATCTTATTCTAGGTATTTTAATACCGTTTACAAATACAGTTCTGATAAGCCGTATGACTTACATAGTAAAGAATTTCAATGTATGTAATACATGTTATTATTTGACACGAATTACAATTTTGCCACGCCGTAAGCCTCATATCAGCAAAACGCGCCGATTTGGTGGCTACCAAGATTCTATTAATTTTCCGGAATTATCTTTATCGGAACATTGGTAATTTAACGGTATTTAGTATTTACAAATAAATTAGATTCGACCACTTACACAAATAAATAAGTTATTAGTATGCCGGCCGGTTTATCAGCGATTCAATCATTGGTCATGTCAAGCTTGCTGCCACTGAGAGTGAACCAATGTGTGTACATACAACTAATTACAATAGGAAAGGGCAGATCAAAGAGGATTCCACATTGTAAAATGGTTTTATTTCAAAACAGCTTTTTGATCTTTCACTACAAGAACAGATATTATACCAGTAATTTCAACACTGTAAGATATTTAAAACAGTTTATTTACCGTTAATTTATTTACTGTTTTTTCATTTTAAAGGAATATGAGCTGTTGCGGCTTTCTATTTTTTCTTTCTCAAAATTATGATTGTTTCTAACTTGCACATCAATATTCATTGTCATTTTATTGCATCCGGATTCCTGTTTTGGAGAAAATGAAATCTAATTTTAAATGCAAATACATATAAATGACAGATTTGAAAACAAACTACAGAGAAGTAATTCCACTTGTCATCTTTACATGACAGAACATTTATCTAAACTTTATTCCTCGCAGACGAACTGAAACAAAATATTATTTACTGAATGTCATCAATGTAAATATTATGTTGAAGTTACGTGATCTGAGTACAAACTATTCCGACAAAACTGAACGAATAGGAATAACTCGAAAATTGTCAAATTTTATCGATTTTGTTTGTTTGTTTATTTATTGTTGTTTAACGTCCCACTCAAGAATCTTTCACTCATATGGAGACGTCACCAAATGCCGGTGAAGGGCTTCAAATTTTGGCCTATGCTCGGCACTTACGGCCATTTAGCAGAGAGGGTTCTTTAACGTGCCAACACCTACTGTGACACGTGACCTCGGTTTTTTCTGTCTCATCCGCAGGACAGGAAGCCAACCTGTCGCCGGCTGGACTCGAACTCACGACCTTACGATCAAGAGTCGAGCACGCTACCGACTGAGCCAGGCCGGCTCGTGACCTTGGTAATACGTGGCGTCATAATGAAGACTTGAAACAGACGTAGACGTAGGTTTGGAAGTTAGAACATTTTGAAAACTAAAAAAAAAAAAAAAAGGAAATTTTATTAAAGAGATATAAGTCACAATGATTATTTTCATTCCCTTACATATAGTCGAGAATATGGTAAAATGTTTGTTCAAATACATTATCAAACACGTGAAACGCTGTAAAAGATTTTCGAAGTTATTTGTTTTATTAGAATTTAAGTTTTCCCATACCTTAAAAAGTCCAGCTGTATTACCGTATGCAATGACCTTTCAGAGATTCGAATGTACTACGTAATTCGGTCAGGTTATCTCGGTCTTTTACGCGCTCGGACTATGTTAAAGTCGGCCGATTTTTATGTGTTTTATATTTAAAATACAGGACATGATTTTAATTGGAAAGTGCATGTATTATGTAAAATATATGCTTTTTAACGCTATTTTAAATACCTGAAGAAAATCGTATGAATATATGAATAAATATTAAATATATCAGGTCACTAAATGAAAATTTTCCTATCTTTAATGTTACCGTGAATACTGACATTAACAAAATCAAAGCAATAAAACTGTGAAAAGTATGCGTACCTCATGTTTTACGATGGTGTCGCTTTGTCCGGTGAAGTTGGTCATTTCATGATCATATGTGTCAAGAATGACAAAGCCGAGAATGCGATGGGACGAGTTTAAAATGGGTCGAGGTCACCCGATATACTCGAGACGTGGATAATTTCATAAAAGATCAACTTTGCCTGATTTAGGTTTGAAATGATGATGTAAATAAACGCAAAAGGTAATAAGAATAGAATATATATTTACTGCAAATAACACGTGTTTATTGGACACTCGGTAATATTCGTAAAAAATTTCCAATGCTCAAAGTAATGGCGGACAAACAATAACTGATATTAAGAGTAATGTTTGACAAGATTGTTGCAATTATACACATGCATTTGTTATTCTAACCACCAGATGGTCTCTTATATATATATATTTTTTTATCTACGACAGCTCATATCGCTTTAAGAATTTCGTTTTCTTATAGGGGGTAATAAATCTCTTTGTTATTTCTTGGGAAAGCAATATCATTGGTTGCATGATGTAAATCTCTCGTCTTTCATTCAAATTAAAACCTACCCAACCGTAGTTTCATAATCAGGCCGATACTTTTTACATCAATAGTGCATTGTGAATACATGTACTGTTTTAATACAAACAATCAAACTCTATCCCATCATTTTAGGTGTATTCCTGATATATAAGTTTAAGCACTTAAATTAAACAATTTTAATAATTGAGACAACCCCGGAGGCTGCGATTTCTTACAAAACTTCAATATCCCTAACAGGTCAGGTTAACATGGCGAGTCGACATTTCCGCCTTTCAGTACGCGGTGAAGAAAATTTTATTTTTGATCCCAGTAATTGATTCTCATATCATAAAATGCGAGTATACTTTTATTGCAGGAAACTTTTTCAAAATTAGTTTATATAATGTGTTTGTATATTAACCCTCAGGCTGTTTTATATATACTACTAACATGCCAACTCCCTCGTAACATTCATACCATAACGTTATCTAACGAAATCGTCATAAAAACTCGGGTGCACGCTGAGCCACACGTGGTAACTGATGTTTAACAGGACACATTCATATATTTAAAGTCCTGTTGCGTCTCAGAGAGGGTTGGTGCAAATCCATTTACTTACATATTAAGAAAATGTAAATTTTCATCTTGTGTGCAAATTTTGTCATGAACGCTTTGCAAAATTTAATAATAATAGGTATATAAATCTCATTACTCTGAGATCCCCATCCATCTTTAGAGTCCTTAATGACACGCCATCACGCCTTCTTCTTCGGGAAAACTAGACTTGCGTACCTGTGCAACCCATAATTAAGTTTTTTCCAATATTGCTTTTTAGCTTTATGGAAACGATTGCAGATCTACCAACAGGGACGTCTGTCCTTCTGATGAGACAGTAAAAACCGAGGTCCCGTGTCACAGTAGGTGTCGGCACGTTAAAGAACCCTCACTGCTCACTGGCTGTTAGTGCCGAGCATAGGCCAAAATTTGAAGCCCTTCACCGGCTTATGGTGACGTCTCCACATTAGAGAAAGATACTTGAGTGGGACATTAAACAACAATAAACAAACAAACAAACAAACAATAAACTTATGAAGAACCGTTACGGTAGCACGATCACAGCACGCCACAAGTCAAATGAATAAATGAACGAATGAATAAATAAATAGATAAATGAAAATATCAATAAATAAATTTGAATCTTGATAAATCAAGACAGCTTGAAAACAACTGTTTTATGTTTTTAATAAGTTAATATGATATATTGCTGGATCCAAAGAAGAATTATATTGCATACTGTTTTATCTGATATAAATGTTTGCCAACATTTTATTTGGACCACTGGCTCATTTACTATTTCTATTTTTATTGCAGTTAATTTTTTATTACGAGTTGTCTTAAAAAGGATTTTCCTTTATTTACTATCGGAATATATGTATTTGTAATGTTGGATCACTGATTACAATCTGTGACGGATCTCAGCATGAGGCCGTACTATCTCGGCTTCGGTTTTGTATCCTACAAATTCGTTTGATATCGAGGTAGTAAAATTGATATGTGAGACCAATATAAACGAATATATAATTTAATTTATATACATAATAAAGTTAGTGATTGACATATGACAAGATAATGTATTATAACGTTAGATATTTTACCGTTTTGTCTTTGTTCCCTATTTGGACCACCTGGCTGACCGTTTGCCCCCTACGCCCATCATTTGGGCATGGGTCCGGAAAGCATAAACCTCTGGGATTTGTTTTATAAAAACTGGAGAAGTGATAACATAGTCGCAAGTCTTAAGTTGATTGGCTTTAAAACAAAACTTAGGACCGTTTCCCCCTATTACTGCCCATGTGAGAAAGCTTTATAAGTTCTGCCTTTCTCACATGAGCACGTGACCCTGTAAGAAGCAGGACCCAGTATATTCTTTTCTCCATCCTGCTTTAACAAATTTATAATAGTTTATTTTCTGGTACATACTTTGAGTATGTACTTTGAAATTACGTTCTGGGACGGTACCGGCACCTTAGAAATTGACAATTTACTCAAGTCTGAGAATATTCTCAACTTGGCCTGCTCAGTCAGTCAGATTTCAGGATTAACCAAAGTTGAGTAAATTCTTAATTCTTAAGTTTTATGGTGACAGGTCCTGTTTGCAGTAAAACAAAGGAAAAAAAAACATTTGGGTAAGAATTTCCCGCTTCACATGGACACCCATGACGGATTCTTATAATCAACTCCAGTCTAATAACTGGTCATTCGTTATATTCGCAAATCTTAAAGTAAAAACTCACGATCAGATAATTGTGAATACTTAAAATATGCTTTTTGGTAAAAGAGGTACCCACATTTTTATCTTCTCAAAAACCACTTTCTCTTAAATTCAGTATTATGTAGCACCGGAGAACTGCATAACACCGTGATCATGTGTACAGCAGGTATGGTTAGGAATCAAGGCATTAGTCCCGTACGTCTTCTTGATGTTCAGTTGAACATCAAGTTGCCCCCTACCCCGTCATCATTCTGCATGTTTTTACTTTTGATTCATCGGGGGTTTAACAACAACAACAAAATGAAAAACACGATAACTACGTTGAATCTGAAACCGTGACAGTAGTCCGTCCATGACCTCTGTAATAGGGACAATATTTTGATTAGTTTTTGCACCGTGACTTACAATGTGCCAATCGTCGGGGATGTCAGTAGGTGTGTCCTGTGGAGCAATATCAATCAGTTGATTTTTGTAACCAAAAAAACCCAACAGTGGTTAAAAGGAAGTAATAAATAAAATCTACATAACTTCATATTTTTAAGGATGATGGATGTAGGGGCGACTCGGCAGTTCCAACAACTGTTAACCCGTCAAGCTGTGTTGTTGTATTGTTGTTTAACGTCCCACTCAAGAAACTTTCACTTTTATGGAGACGTCAACAAATGCCGGTGAAGGGCTTCAAATTTTGGGCTATGTTTGACACTTACGGTCATTGATCATGAGCAGTGAGGGTTCTTTAACGTGCCGACACCTACTGTGACACGAGACCTCGGGTTTTCCTGTCTCATTCGACACCCCCCCCCCCCGCCCTACCCCCCCCCCCCCACCCCCCCCCCCCCCCCCCCCCCCCCCCCACCCCCCCCCCCCCCCCCCCCCCCCCCACCACCCCCCCCCCTCCCCCCCCCACACCCCCCCACCCCCCCCCCCCCCCCCCCCCCGGTTGCGAATCGAGCACTCTACCGCGGAGCCACGATGGCTTTCACCGTCATGATGTGAATATTTCATAGTAATTAATATGTACAATGTATATAGCCAATGCCATTTTATTCGGAATCAAATACTGATCCACCCCAGTATGTCCCCAGGTAAAGTAATAATGTCTCAAAACAAGACATTTGCAACATTTGTTCCCACTTTTTGGTAAAATCACTGGTAAATCAGAAAGTGGGTACATGATACATCTATACAGTAAAATACAAAAAATATCAGGACCTATAAACTTGTACTTATAATGAGTTATTATGCAAGAAACAGACGTCGTTGCTGACCGCAAGCTCCCGGGGAAATACATTTTTAAAAAGGACGGATGAGATACAACGGTAGTAGACACGGAAATAAACCACAAGAATTTATCCGATTAGATATGATATCACAATTGTTATACAATTCCTGATGTTTTTAACAATTATTTTCAAGAATGGCTGTCACGGACAGTTGGGTGAGTAGTTTTTGTTGGTTCTGTTTTATATTTCAAACAACAGGTGTTATAAGTACGTGTCTCGTATCGTGTAGGGTCGATGTACTTTGTTGGTGCTCGAGTGTATTAGCATTAAGAAACCAGCATGTGCGAGAAATCAGGCCATCTTTAAAACGCATTGGTCGCCATCTTAAATGGCAGAGAGACTGATAACTGTCTCTTCACGACAGATTTGACATATAAGAGAACCACCAATGGATTGACATAAATCCATAATGACAGAAGCATGTTTATGGCACCTCACATTTAGCGGGTGACATATCTGTGAGCAAAACGTCTTGATGAGATGTAAATACAACAGCGAAAGAAAAAAAATCCATCCCGTACCTTCACGTAAAAGTTGAAACTCAATCTTCTTTTCAAGCGACTTTCGTGCCTTTCAGAATGTCTCATAAACAGGCTGAGGATGTGTGATGTATGCCTCCAAATTGTTCAAGCTACACAGAACTGCAAATCACAAATGGTTTTGAAAGAGGGGAGATAATCACGCACGCTGCAAACAAATTTCACTCTGTTTACAGTATGTTTGTTTTGAACGTTATATTATATTATGCCCCGCTAAAATTGCAAACTCGTATTCTGAAACTTTACAGTATTTAAGTGAAGTGCCATAAATTTTTACCTTTGCTATGAACCCTGGTCAATGTAGTGAGGGTTTTTTTTCGCATGTCGCAAAATAAGGCGTCGGTTTAAGGTCTGGTTCGCGGAGATTTTTTTTGGCACATATGAAAAATGAATAGCCTCTGATGCCTATGACCGCTTTGACTAACTACCATTTAAATTTGGTTATATCTGACGGAAGATCTTATTTAACCAGGTAGATAGGGTTGACAGATAACAAGACGTTTTGTGAGATCTTTTTTTTCAATATTTGTAATATTACCTAGTATATAAATAACCCAGCGTGACCACCCACTTGTATTAAATACAAGTTAACTCTCTATTTAAGTATGCCGCGATTTTATATTTCCAAAAGGAATACTTGGTATTTTAAGCAGGATTAAATTAAACATTATACTAACAATTATTCATTCCCCGCACCGTTTGATCCAAACTGGTATAAATTAGGGACCATTTTATAAGCAATTTGTCCACATACAGTACGGGCCACGCGGATTCCGCAAAAGTCACGTCATCGCGGTGGTCATATAAATCTTGCTCAATAAATTCGCCGCGAATACGCGATCAGGCTATTGAGCTCAACGCGGGTCGCCGCAGTTTGCGATGGATAAAATCATCGCGGCAGTTTGCGATGGAAAAAAATCATCGCGGCAGTTTGCGATGGAAAAAATTTATCGCCGCAGTTCGCGGCTGTGAGCAACTTAAATTATATCGATGATTAATTAGGTTATCATTACTTTACATTTGTTAACATTACTTGGAAAATTCCAGTCCAGCGTGGTCTTTTTAAAGTATTATCGATGTTTTGTCAGCATAAGTTAACATTCTGAATTAGTATAATGTGGATAGCAAACATCAAATGTGTTTTATACTGGACTTAAAAACAATTTAATTCCGCTGAAACTGCCAACTCATAATCAATGTGAACGTGTTATCACGGAGCAAATGTACGTTTATTTTCTGTAACCTACCATAAGTTTGGCTACAATGCTGAAGCACTGTATCTCGAATCATTAGCATATTCATCATAATTTGACTTTTTTCTTACGCGACTTAAAGTCTCGCCAGTTTCAACCTGATTTAAAAACAAGGAGTTCGCCAACTAGCAACAGAAAGAATTATTTTAGTTACGCAAACCTAGTTTTTCTAAATATTTTATCAAAAAACTGTTCGTTTGAGAATAATGCTTTATCGCACAAATAAGTGACGCGAGTCTCATTCTTTAAAAAAAAAACCGCTTACAGATACAAACATCGACCCGCTTCGAAGCTGAGAAAAATAGAGCAATGAGAAATACCGATATCGGAATACGATGGTCATTGTCATATTTGACCTGTTGGTCCCTCGTGCAGACATGTTCTTATTTTTGATTATAAAAAATAATCTTCTAACACATGACAGCGATATATAAAGCTATCGCTGCACATGATATTTGATATGGCTTTCATTACCTGAAGTCATGAAGTCCCGCCTTTTCGTCTACGTATTACCCTCAGGTGATTATTTTACCCCGCCCCTACCTGTATACGTAATTTAGTTTGGCGGTTTGTCTGTCAATCATCGTATCAATCATCATGAAGCTCTGTGGGTCATATATATATATATATATATCGTTAGTTGAGAGAGAAACTATTGAAACTAAATGATATATTTCCAGACCAACCTCATTTAATTGATGTTTTTATATTCGCTACTCTGGGAGAGTGTTTGATGGAATTTTCCGTTTTCAAAATTAATTTTGCTTTATCCCCATGTAATCTAATTATAAAAACCAAAATGACCTTGATTAATTCTCGGAGAAAAAATAAAGATATGTCACCGTAAACAAAACTAAAACTATGATAAACGAACTGTAGATTATTCACCCAAAGGAGTCGAGTTCATTAATTGGACAAAAAATGATCTCGGGTATTAAAATTCAAAGGATTGGAACTATACCCACAATCCAAACCGTAAACGGCTGAGATTGTTCTGTCATGTTGTAAAAATTTTACTTTACTGGGAGGAGGTAAATACAAAATGGCAGTTCTGTGATTTATATTTGATAAAATTATAACTTTTAAAGTATTTCTGACGAGTCATATTCGCAGTATATTAATCAGGAAAACGATCGCTGACAGTTAATTTAAAAAAAAAAAGCCGTTTTGTTAAATTAATTATTTTATACTTCCTACTCAGTCTGAAAACTGTGGCAATATTGTTAAAAAGATTCTTAACTTCAATATAGATTCCAAAACATGAGTAAGTCAAGAATTTTTTTTTCTGATATTTAAATCTTAAAGAACGACTGATCCAAGCTCTACATATTTCTTTTCGAAAAAAAAAAAAATTCTATTGCTGCCTCCCCCGAAGATCCACTATCGTTAAACAGAATCCACATTATTTGACCAAGTTACAAATATGGCTCCTCGATCAAGACCTCAGACCAAAGCTATTACATAACAGGGACAAAATATCGATTCTGAGTGAACGGGGTATCCTTACTTGAACTTGAACCTTATCGACAGCGTCATAAATCACTGTCAAAAGATAACTCAGATGATGTGAGTGTATATAAGGACTGTATGCCTTCATTATCAGAGGGAATATCGAAAAAAAAAACATTTTGGTAATCATAAAAAATACTAAAAATTAAAAAGGATATATGCATTTAATATCTTGTATGACAGAAAATAGATTCCATGTTATGCATTTGATAATATATTTTTCTTAAATGTCCATCATGTCAGTCACAGTAGGTGTCGGCATGTTAAAGAACCTTTACTGCTCAATGGTCGTAAGTGCCGAGCATATGCAAATTTTTGGTGACGTCTCGATATGACTGAAATATTCTTTAGTGGGACGTTAAACAACGATAAACAAACGTAGCATCTGTGTGAAATTTATTACACACGTAAAAATTTTAAGTACAAATGAAATAATAATAATAAAAATCTAAAATTCTCCGTGATTCTCTGCTAAGAACTTTTTTAATTTATTTTCCAAGTTTTAAAAAACTATTTACAAGTTGCAGAAAAGAATTTCTCCCGACTGATTCAGAATAGATATACTGATAGCATAGCAATATATTGGTAAGATGAATACGCGTTAAAATGCATGAAAAACTCCTTTCATATTCGACCGGTAGTTCAAATGAGGTAGGGGCGTACATCCTTTACGCCATAATAGTCATTTCTTTCAGTCATCTTTCAACCAATCATTTTGATAGTGCAGGCAGTATAATGATGCCGTAGCATATTTCGTGTCACCTGATGTGTGATTGACGGAATTCATCAGTTTTATTTTTGAAACTATAAACCTCCAGACATTGATTGAATTCTGACCTCTTAATCGTTAAAAATATTTCGTTGAGAGCCCGATGAGGTATCCGTTTCTCCATGATCCAACTGTGTTTTGCTTCGCAGAAATGGTAAGATATAAAAGCCCACTTCACAGAGTTGCTTATCACATTGCGACTCGTCTTTATTCCGGCCAAAGACACAGTTATAAGGTACAAATCAAGGAATTTTCAAGGAGAGGCGTGGAGTTTATTGTGGGGATAAGATACCGCAATGCATGTGGAGGATCATGGATTTTAAACTTCGCCGGAGACGATTGGCCCCGTGTCACAATAGGTGTCGGCACAATGAAGAACCCTCAAGTGTCGAGCATAGGCCAAAATTTTAGTTTAGCCTTTTTGTGACGTCTCCATCAGTTTGACTTTTTAGTTTGGCTTTTTCATGATTTGTATTTCAACATATATTGACAAATTGAAAAAAAAATGAAAATAAAGTTTAAGCGTAGAGTAATTATGGTAACTGTTACGGTTGATCTACGTGGTTTTTTCACTCAAGACATTTGCCCCACTGAACTACCATGTAGACCTTTAAATAAAACAAAATATCAAAACAAAAATTATTAAACTAAATATATCTCTATGTAATTTTCAGAGCTATAAAAAGGGCTTTCGCAATAAACAAGGCTAGGTCTGTGAGCATCTTAGCGTTTAAGACTAAATTTTAAAGTACGGTTAATCCAAATCTGGTGTGTTTTTAAAAAATCTATTCCCCCCCCCCCAAGAATCATCTTCGTTAATCAGAGTCAACATTTCTTGACCAACTTACAGTTATAATGGCTCCTCGTTGACGACCGCAGATCAAAGCAATTACATAACAGGGACAAAACATCAAGTCTGGGTGAACAGGGTATCCATAGTGACGGGGTCATAAATCGCCTCAACAGATAAAAATTCACATTCCTATGTACACAGATATACGCGTAAGTCAAGAACTGGTCTAGTTATATATATATATATATTGCTAATTAAAAAATTAATATGGAATCTATTATAAGAATATCGGGGATATCAATGCTACATGTATATTTTACCAATTTTATAACAAAAAAACATGTATACAGTTGTCGTTTGGAGAAATGCGCTACTGAGTTAGGGTGGATGTAGATATACACAGATTATCGAACAAAATTTTATTTTGAACTGTTAAAATATAGCATGCATTACATAGGCGTCGGAGCCGGAGGCTAGGGGCGGCTAAGCCCCCCCCCCCCACTTTTTTTGGCAAAGATCGGCATAGGTGACAAAAAAACTTTTCTCGCGTGTGTGTGTTTTAATTTGGTTTAGCCCCCCCCCCCACTTTCAATTTGTTTGCGACGCCTATGCATTAATTTCAAACGTTTTATTTTCAGATTCGAAATCAATTGTTAAATTGTATTTTTGGATCATTAGACGCGCCAACATTGAACTCGGTCACAATCAAGGGAAACTGTGCATTTTTAATTGTTTCTATTTATCTTTTGGTCATTAAACGTCATTTACGGTTTTAAATTATTTTAAAGAGCGTAAAATATATTTAAGTACAATAAAAAATAATTAATCAAGTATAATATATTTGCATAAATTCAATATATCATTTAGCCATATACATAGGCGTCGGAACCGGGGGATAGGGGGCTTAGCCCCCCCCCCCTTTTTTTTTGCAAAGATAGACATAGGTGTTGAAAATTGGGGTATAGTCTGGTGTGTGTGTGTGTGTGTGTGTGTGTGTGTGTGTGTGTGTGTGTGTGTGTGTGTGTGTGTGTGTGTGTTTTTAAGTTGGTTAAACCACTCCACATTCATTTTGCTTCCGACGTCAGTGATATTTATATACGTAGTCGATACTTTCAACCATCTTCCACCCAATCATTTGATTGTGTAAGCAGTATTATGCTGTCATTGCATATTTCGTGTCACCTGATATGATCTTGAATATGTATGTATTGGCGTGATTTGCAACAATCATGACTCCCTTGTGAGTTTGGATTATCATGTTTATGTCATCATCAATACCGGTAAGAAATAGTCACACCCCCCCCCCCCCCCCCCACCAAAAAAGCCTGTTAGACTGTAAATATCGCTGATAGACTTTTTCCTTTTCATAAAGTCGGTAGGTTATTTTTGTCGAGTTTATTTTAGCAACTATGTGCGAACAGACGTAGATACATAGTATGTTGAACAATAAAAGATCAAGTGGGTATTTTTTTATTTTATCTAAACCATTATTCAGAATCATCTTTATTAGGAAATGAACAACGGTCTTTGCCCATGATATGATATGATCATGTAGGTCAACAATAAAGGCAACTCAGTATTCACAAATTTTATATTCGAAAATATGATGTCACGCTAGATGCCCCTATATTTTCCCAATATTAAGACTAAATCATAAAGTACGGCTGATCCAAATCTGGTGTGTTTGTAAAAAATAAATCTAACACCCCCCCCCCCCCCCCCCCCCCCCCGGAAGATCCATCTTCTTTAATCAGAGTCCACATTATTTGAACGACTTACAGTTATAATGGCTCCTCGTTGAAGACCACACATCGAAGCAGTTACATAACAGGGACAAAACATCAAGTCTGGGTGAATGGGGTATCCATAGCGACGGGGTCATAAATCGCTGTCAAGAGATAAAACTCAGCTTCTTATGTACACAGATATACGCGCAAGTCATGAACTGTATCTAGTTCAATGGTGGTTATATATACGGCTAAATAAAAAAATTGATATCGAATCTATTATTAAAACATCGGGGATATTAATGCTACATATATATTTTACCAATTTTATGACAAAATACATGTATATATTTTCGTTCTGGAAGAATGCGCTACTGAGTTAGGATGGATGTAGATATACACAGATTATGGAACAAATTTCATTCTAAAAACTGTTAAAATATAGCTTGCATTAATTTCAAATGGTTTATTTTCAGATTCGAAATCAATTATTAAATTGTATTTTTGGATTATTAGACGCCCCGACATTTAACTTAGTCACAAACAAGGGACATAAAACGTCATTTACTGTTTACAATTACAATTTAGTACAATAAAATAATTAATGAATGATAATATGTTTGCACAGATTCAATATATCCATTTAGCCATATATATATATATATATATATAATATATATATATATATATATATATATATATATATATATATCCATTTAGTACTTTAGCGGACGGTTTACTTAGTCGGACGGTTTTCTTCCAGTCTGTAATTGATTCTAGATAGATATACTGAAAGGAAAACACGCAAAATTGGTAAATAGAAAGTCCGTTTAAAATGCATGTATCATTCTGTGTCCTTTCTTATGGGACGTTGTCAATACTTTCAGCCATCTTCCATCCAATCATTTGATTATGCAGACAGTATTTTGCTGTCATTGCATATTTCGTGTCACCTGATATATGATTGACGGAATTCATCAGTTGTATGTATTGGGTGTGATTTGCAGCAATCATGACTCACTTTCAAAGAGGGGTTGAGCAGTCTGTGGACTGTAATACATTTAATTAATGTCAATCTGATTTTTATTATTAATTGTAATATACAAGTTTAAATCGTGTTGTATATTTTATTAAAAAAAACAACACCAGTCAGACTATTTACCCCTGTGCGGTAGTTGACGATGACCAGAATCATAATTCCAGATTAATTTGCATATGAAAAATCAGACACGACTTGTTCAATTTTGATCAGCTATAGCTTGTTACAGTACATGTTTGATCGATGTTGAAATCGATTTTCAAACGAAGGTTTACTTGCGGGAGGCCTGTGGTCTCTCCCCGGGCACATTTTGAAGATATATCATAATAGAGTTTTTTACATATGCATTTTTGTTTTGAATGAATAGAATATCCCAACGATTGCTATTCCTCCAAACCTGTAGATGTTAAAATAAGTTTTTGAAACCTGGGAATTTTACTTTTATAAAGCATCGAATGGTAAAAACTTTTTAAAAAGACTTTGTAAAAAGTTTTACCCCGCGTGAATGAATTGTATGTTTCGTATAACGAAATCGGGTACAGATTTCCTTGAAATTTTGTTAATACATGTATAATTATTCGTACCACTTTTAATCTTAATTTTAAAAAAGTGTACACAGTTGCACAATACTTTAACTGAAATCATATTAAAGTCGGGTAGATAAAGGTATCGGCAACCCAAATTCAATTACATTAGCTTTAGTGTATCATAAACGTCCGGTAGTTTAAGTGGAATGGTCAGGAGACCTGGGCCCAGCACCATAAAACTTAAGAATTACTTAAGTATAAAAATTTTACTCAAGTTTGGCTAATCCTGAAATCTGATTGCTAAGCAGGCCAATTTGAGAATTTTCTCAGACTTAAGTAAATTCTCAAGTTTTATGGTGCCGGGCCCAGGAAATTCTATACCTTTATACTAGTATCGCATACATGATAATTCTATTGATGTAAACGTTTTTGTGATTTTAAAGTCATGATGAACCTTGATATATATGCAGCAGGCGAAGAACTGTTTTAAACCATTAAACCAATGAAACAAAACATAGTACCGTTAAAATATTGGGAATGAGAAATACATCTTTTGACCGAGAAAAAATACATGTGTGGAGAGAGAGAGAGGGAGAGACAGAAAGAGAGAGAGATTTCAGAACTTCGAATTTTTAAGGGCCGTCACAAATTTGGCTTACAGTTGTTGTTTGAAAATCTGTTTTATAAACCAGATACGTAGATAACTAAACGTAATACGAAGTAGGTAGTGTCCTATGACATATTTGTATTTTTTTGTGAAAATTAAAACATGCATCAGTCGTCATTCATGCATGTTTTAATTTTCACAAAAATTACAAATATGTCATAGGACAGTAAGGATCGAAAGAAAATAAACCTCGATAGGATTAGTCGAAGTTCCGTTATTTCTTTTTGTCGATATTTTAATTGATATCACAAAATTTGTGTAAATTGACATACGATGTCTAATATCACGGTTACGGATAGTTGAAAAGCGATATACTTGTAAGGTAGAAGGTCCCACGTGTCCTACTCTGTGCAGAAATGTGATTACACTTCACGCACGGATAACTTTGACTTGACGGCTTGGGTAATCAATTTCATTACATGACGTAGAAGAACTTTGGAGTTTGATGCAATTATAACAGAACTATTGAACAAAGTGAAAGTCGGGGGTTTTTGTTTGGTTTGGGATCAATTTGAAGGTACATATTTCGGGTACTATAGAAGATAATTGTCGCATTTAAGTGAATAGTAATGTATTTTTTTTATATTTAATCAATAGATTGACCTCGCATAAAAAAACAAAACAAAACAGAATTCCGTTCGACAATTTCAGTAGTATAACGGAGATCAGCAGCCGCTATTTGCGATGGTTTTCAACAGCCGCGATTTGCGATGATTTTCAACAGCCGCGATTTGCGATGATTTGATTCATCCCCGCGATTTGCGAGGAATTTCAACCACCGCGATGACGGCGACCGCGTTAAATAGCCGCGATTTCATCGCGGACGACTGCTCATAACTAACCCCGCCGCGATGACGTGACTTTTGCGGAATCCGCGTGGCCCGTACTGTACCATTAACACGGCTCGGCAATTTGGCATTGCCAGACGTAGATTGATTAGTGTCTTAATCAACCTTAACTATAGACTACACCAAATGTATTTGACTAACGTAATCGCCTGGTATTAGCGCTTGTCATAATAAGGATTGCGTATATTTAGATTCCCAGCTGTCATTACCAATTTCGTTTTCTCTCTCTCTCTCTCTCTCTCTCTCTCTCTCTCTCTCTCTCTCTCTCTCTCTCTCTCTCTCTCTCTATGGCGCGCGCGAAGGAGTTAACCGCGTAAAGGCAATACTCACCTAAGATTCCGTAAGTATGGTTTACAAGTACGTATCACTACATATCTAGTTAATTATTTGAATTTTAAATAGTGTTTTGCAGCAAACTAAACATTTTTTGTTACATGACGGCAGCTATACATAAAGCTAATATTAGCTTTATATATCGCTGATGGTGGCGACCCGCTTTTAATGGTGGAGAGAACCCAGTTACAATGTACCCGGGAAAAGACCAACGATCTTCCGCATGTAAACTGGCAAATTTCCCCACAAAAATCATCTTAGAATCTGCGCTGACCAGAAGTGAGAGACTTCGTGGTTTATAGCGGCGATGCTCTAACCACTCGACTACGGAGACCCCACATGTCTAGTTAAAACCATAGGTCTAATGGTATGGTATTAACTTGATGTCTAACTGCAACAAAACCGAGAAAGCGGGAGACACTATGATACCCCTATAATTAGGAGGCCAACATAGTAAAATACCACTGTCTTTTTAAGAACTGTGAAAATAGTTTGATTGAAAAAGAAAAAGTCGAACTTAAAAGTATTGCAACTACCTAAGTAGCATTACTGGTTTCACACTCCAGTATCCATCAAACCGTTTTATTTGTTCATTCATGCTGAATAATAATGCGTAATGTAGGTCCCGTATATTTTATGCAAACTTTATAGCTTGACCGTAAATAATTGTGTACTGGAGTGAAAATATTAATTTTCTGTGCGACTACACCCCAGAGTCGTTTGTGTATTGTAATGCACTAGTGCAAAATCATGTAATTTAGTGGACTCAGGGTCATTTACAGGTAGAAATGTTATTCTCCCATAGACACATTGGAGCGAAAGCCTTTTTTATAGTTTGCGTTCTGTTGTTGGTTAATACACACGAGAGAGCCATGATATAGGTCACTGAGTTACGTGCCCAGAATGTCTATATTATTCTCATTTTAATATTTATTTCCCATTGCATACCGAAATTGTAAGTTCATATATGTCTTAATGCGTGAAATCATTTTATCTTCATTTAAACGATATCAATGCAATCCTCTTCATAGCCTTGGTGGCTGAAAGGCGTGTTTTTTTAATAAACAGTTATCTCCATACAAAATTAAAATCATTTTTCTTCTTCCCATTTTCTGTTGTTTATCAGCCTTATTTTATTTAAATTATATACCTACTTTTGCAATAATGTTTCGGACATGCACGTGTGTAGTATTTGGTAAGAATATTCATTTGACCTTCCAGTGGGTACAGATTGTGCACTTTAATGTAATATTAAAGATTCACTGCATAATACCAATATACTAGTATAATACTGTAAGTTGAACATTTTCTGAATCCGTCCTTCAGACTTTTCTTACAGATACACAAACTAACTAAAGACTATATTAAGTTTTTATTGAGTATGTGTGTACAGCATTGTATGTTAGACTCCCGATAATTCTCGGTCCTTCATATTTTGACGGATGGTATAGACTCGGGGAGGAACCCTGGTTTCGTGTCTCCTCTTACCCCCTTCAATTTAAAGCGAAGTCACAACCAACCAGGTATTTGGGTTTTTTTTTCTTTGTTTGTTTGTTTCTTTCTTTTTTAATAAATGGAAGTTATTGACAAGGACAGGACCAGGACTTTCATACAAAAAGAAAACTTAACAATAATCAGTACCTACCAGGAGTCAATAACATTTTTAAATTCACGAATACTTTGTCTTTTGAGATATACTAAATATCATGTTTTCACATTTTGGTAAAACCCCTGTTAATAAAAAAGTGAGAATGTGATAATGGCATCAATGATAAATAATGAGGCATATGACCAACTTGGTTACGTCTAGTTCTACGAGTTGTTCAAATTATTTGTGCAATATACACGTTATTCATAATGAGGTATCATTTACGCAATTTTTATGTAAATCCAATAATTTTTTTTTATCCCAGTGGGTACGAATTAGGCACCCTTATCAAATTTTCTTGTTACTTTTCAGTTACTTGTTACCTTACTTGTTACTTTACTTTATATAGAGATACACAAATTATGTATAGGCCTACACTGTTTGTTGTATTTAAACCCCAGGAAATAGAAGTTATGTCGGACTGGAATTTATATTGAAGAGTTATTGGGTGTTCTCACTATACTAGTAGTAGATGTTTACTGTCGAGTGTAAATACCAAAGTGTACAACAATGTAAATTATAAAATGATAAATGCACATTGATATTGACAGCTTTCACACGGCAATGTAAAGGCGATATATTCCAGGCGATTAATCATGCTTCACAGTTGGGAATTTTGCAGAAAATGTGTATGAACGAAAAAGTTACAACTGTAATACACGATACAGATAGTGACTTAAGTTTCTCTATCATCATCTCTCCACATCCCCTAAATCGTTTTATGCGACTGTTGACTCGTAACGGATGTGACCGGTCAGCGAGGGTTGATCCTCCTTGGCACCTGATCCCACCTCTTGATCTTCCGCCGGTTTATGTTTGTCTAAATATTCACTTTACTTGATAAATGTCTGTACAGTTCATTGTTATATATACTATAAATGCATACTGTCAGGCTCTGACAATTGTTTTGTGACAACAGTTTGTATTGTTTAATGCCAATATCCCCATTCGAATGCAAAGGTTTTGGGATGATAAAGATAAGAAAGTTGCAAGTACAAAAAAAAATATTAATCCAGTAACTCCGAGAGTTACAATCGAGATTTCTAAACCATTTTAACGAAGTCACTCTACCCACGATAGTAATTTTATACAACAAACTTATAGCAGTGATAGAATTTACATTTACTTCAAAGGTATGAAGGAGAGCATACACACGATTATCACATGACTACATTTTACATATATACTTAGGTGCACAGATCTTTTGTATTCTGTAAATTTGTAACCTGTAACTTTCAGAGGGATTGTTTTAAGAGAAAAATGTTATAAAACTGACAAAACTTTATACGAATATTTATCGGCTTTAGGTCGCGGTACAGCACAGCCTTTGTAACCGTAGAAAACGATTCAGGAAGAATTTACATTAACCTATATCTGCTGAATGTACAAAGTGTAATTTGTAGCAATGTCGGTCAACTAATTTATAAATCTTAGGTATTGTATTGTAATCAGATGTCAGCTCTTACCGTTAATTACATCGACGAGACGAAATAATTCTCATGAAATTTTATTGTTTGTTAGTTTTTTGTTGTTTGTCGCTACAGAATTTGTACTCTATCCTTCAAGTCTATATGCACATGTACACAAAATGATTTAACCCTTTAAACCCTACAGGCTATAATAGACTGTTCTAAACAATAGAAAAGATCATAACATCTAGATACTAAGGGTTTGAAAGGGTTAATATTTGACCGTTCAATGGAAACGATTTTAATTAGACTATACGTCTGTGACGTAGCGAAGACAAGTTTTTATGTACTCCCAAGTTAGGGCGAGGATCTGGGCCGCTTATAGCATGAAACCCAACCCAAGTATCTGCTACTTTAGATAGAGAGTATCAATCAGTCCTGTTTTTACACACACTCCATATGTAATGACATGATAACAATAATTTCAACATTAGGTGCTTTGAGGAATCTGGTGGTCACAACATAAACAGATGATAATTTGAATGATATGTAATACATAAAATACTGTATAATCGACAACTTTCGTTGTGGTTTTAATTTCCTTTAATTCGCCGTTTTCCTTTATCAACATAATTAAAACCATGTTGACATTTTACATAATTTCATTACGTAATACTAGATTAATATATTCCTTTATAAATATTTCAACGAAATTTACTTACTTACTTACTTAGTGCCCGAAATGCCATTGGCATGTAGGGCAGCAACAAAGGATGTTGGTCTTTGGCCATAGTACGTAACAATATGAATGCAATACTTGGCATTGTATGCTTCTACAACTGTTGAAAGTTAATATTATTCATTGTATAACTATGTATCTTGTGTTGTATTCTATGATCATGCACAATGAATTTCTACCTTATTTTGACGTTGTTTTATTGCTCGCCGCATCAGTATGTAGAGGTAGCCAGCAACTTATGGTGGTATATTTAAGATGACGAGCAATAATGATTATGATAGCAATTCCATTGGACTTAGTATATCAATGCTATACAGCCGCCTCATGACAGCGACAACTCGGAACACCGATTTTGAACGTCACTTTCATTTGTCGAATGCTTCATAAAAGAAATCAATAAAGAATAGTCACGACTTCATTTCAAAATACGTGCTATATCATATTCGTTTTTATATTCCAAGTTTTAGGCGAAATTTCTACTTAAGAATCATCACGGGGGGTTAATGATACATCATGGGGACATCTTGAGAAAGGCTATTAAACAGAAGACGTTTTAAGACATGTAATCCAATCTACCAATAGGAATTACCGTATAGTCTAAATTAACGTCGTTTGTCATGGTGGAGGTCAACGTCCAAACCAGAATTTATTATCTTTTTAGAAACCTGACCACACGGTGGCAGGAACAGTTTGTCCCACAGATGTTAGACCTAGATACGTAATTGCCGTCTCTTTGCCGTTGTGTCATTTGCTGACTTTTAAATTGGAAATTGATAAGTGAGCACATTACTAAGTAGGCCAGTGGCCATGTGCTCACTTTTAAATTTCCAATTCAAACGTTAGCAGACGATAGTTTAAATGACTGGATCTGAAACGTTGACGAGGTCATTGAACTTTTTACCTATGACATAAACCTTGAGTTTGCTCCATGTCACAACTGTCATTTGGCAGTTCAGAGAGTTCTTACTCTAAATACAGTGGTGGAATTGGAGGACGTGAGACAGCGTCATAACGTGCAGTCGCTAACCCTTTCAAACCTACGGACCATAATAGATCGGTCTTAGACAGTAAAAAGAGCATACCATTAAGATATTATGGGTGAGAGGGTTGATATGATGTCGTTACTTCTCATTAAATATATATAGCATGTTGTAATACAAGCACTTTCGCTACGATGCTCGAAGACCCTATCCAGAAATTTAGAATAACGCATACGATGATTAAAAAATATTAATTTGGACGACCATCAATTCCCTTCTTGAATGAAGCTACGTTTTACTTAATGGAAGCCAGCAGGTGTCCTTGACATACATTCGTAGCATAGGTAAAGATTTGTGGAACTACCTAAAACCCCAATAACTCCCATGGCCAAATGGTTAAACATCGAGCTGTTAACGAAATCGATCATCACTAAACAGCCGTCTATCGATACTTGATTTTATTATAGTAAGCCAAGAAGAAGAAACAAAGACTGTGAAATACCTTTCATTCGTAAATTACAACCGGTGTTCCTGATCGCCACCACACAACCGAAAAATTGATAATTATAGTATCAAAACAAACATAAGCTTTCTTGTAAACTAAGGGTGGCGATAGTATTAGATTATGTAGAGCAATGGTGTGTGTATACATTTATTAAGGATGAAATCTCCTCGCGCTTTCCAAATAGCAGCTCTACAAGAAGGCGAGGAAAGACCAAGAATAGAGTGTGAAAATGCACATTTATAATCAACTTAATTACTTAAATGTTACGACTGTCTATAGTTCCTTCCCTTCCGCAAGAGAAAAAAATATTTGTACTACAAGAAAGTAATAAAATGTGTATTAATGTACAGTTTCTAACCCGAAGGATTATTTCTTCAACATCTGTATAGAATTAAAACAGCGAGTAGTTTCACTTCGTGCTTTCAACTTGTGGGATACCTTTATCGTATGTTGTGGTTCCTACGCACTATTGCTTCTATGGTGTTTTTTTCTGTTTGAACAGTCACCTGGTCTGGTGATTAGAAAGCTGGGAGAGTAGCTGATTTGAATTCTGATCAGAACCAGTTCACTTTTATTACATACACTCATTTGTACAACAAGTCGTTGAACGAAAATATCTATGTGATCGTATAGACGTGATTAAATAAATACCTTAAAAGCAGCAAATACTTTGTAATAAGATGCTTGGGCTATCAATTGTTTCTGGTTGAAGAACAAAATGGCGATATAAAATCTGACATTAAACAAAGATTGAACTGTAGAATGAAATGAATTAAATTGTTCTGATTACCTGGGTAAGACTTCCATTTTGCACACTCCACTCAATTATTTTCAAAACATAAAACTAACATTTTCACGTCCAATAATTAATTTCTGAATATACATGTATTTCGTTGATGTCATCCAAGAAATTTTCAAACACATTAATACTTTTGAATGTCCTTCCCATGATTACAATGTTTTGGGTAATATTTTAGTATGTGGTACAAAAGGGAGTTTTTCCATTACCTGAAGGCACACGTCATATGAAGCTATTGGTGTAATGATCACCTGGGCTATTTCTTCAATACGTTTTTGACGATGTATCTTATGCCTTTACACAATAACTGAAACGACAGGCGATATACTTGTTACACGTACATTGTAGTTTTAAAATGTACAGGTTCGAGCCTAGACTGAACCTACACTGATTTGTGTGAGAAAGTTTTACCGATTCTCAACAGTAAGTTCACTGATTTTCAACAGTAAGTTCACTGATTCTCACAGTAAGTTCACTGATTCTCAACAGTAAGTTCACTGATTTTCAACAGTAAGTTCACTGATTCTCACAGTAAGTTCACTGATTCTCAACAGTAAGTTCATTGATTTTCAACAGTAAGTTCACTGATTCTCACAGTAAGTTCACTGATTCTCAACAGTAAGTTCACTGATTTTCAACAGTAAGTTCACTGATTCTCACAGAAAGTTCACTGATTCTCACAGTAAGTTCACTGATTCTCAACAGTAAGTTCACTGATTCTCACAGAAAGTTCACTGATTCTCAACAGTAAGTTCACTGATTCTCACAGAAAGTTCACTGATTCTCAAAAGGTTCCAAAGCTGACTTGTTGTGTTGAAGGCTCAAACAAAATACATCTTCACAAAAACCTGATGTTACGGTGTCACGTGACTCAATGTTTTGAAAAGTCCACTTGATGGCTCTTGGCGATGTACTAGTTACTGTACTACCTAGAGTCATTAAATAATTTCCGCCCTAGGATGGCCCATGGTCGGATGTAAAGAAGAGTCATCTATTTTCTTCCACTAGTCCAGCTATTTTCACGACCAACGTTTGTATTTTTTTGGGGGGTGGGGGGTGGGGGTCGAATGGCCCGAGTTTAAATTGTTTACTAGTACAACACTAACTCGATTTACTATAATTATGGGAAAGTTGGACTAGAATGTCATCTTTCTGTTTTGAAGTGCTCATCTCCTTGACAATACAAAATATCTTGTTTGTGTATGACAAATCACCTATATTCATATTTTGATATATTCAAGTGTTTTGTCTATCCCAGTCTTTGCTGGTGTATCAGTAATTAAAGCATCAATGTTAAAAACGTTGTGTTGCGTATATGAAGTGTTTTAGGACACCACCTAGATGCATAACTTTAATAGTCTGTCACTACGAGTTTTGTCTGTAAGTGCACTCCATTACTTCGTTAAAGGATCGAACATTTAGATTATATTAATATCGTTAATAAGTCTGCACGACACAGTGATTGACTATTGCTATGGAAGTATATAACTTCTCTATGCTGTATACCTGAAAATTTCCGCTCCCGTTTAATTTTC
Organism: Atrina japonica; assembly: GCA_030159075.1. Lineage (NCBI taxonomy): Eukaryota > Metazoa > Mollusca > Bivalvia > Pterioida > Pinnidae > Atrina > Atrina japonica. The sequence continues at coordinate 125,371 of BROG01000946.1, forward strand.
GCCATTTTCGACTCTAGATTAGAAGGCGAATTTAAAACGAAAACGAACTATTTAAGATAAACCACCAAAGCATTGACATACGCTGTGTCATACAAGAGACAATGTTGTAACGTAGAAAAAGAGACTACATTGTACTTCAAATGACAAACAGAACAGCAAACTGTTAACAGCTAAAATGTATAATTAATGCTGGTCTTCTCCCGAAGTTTAAAACACCAAAACCTTTTACATTTAATTTTTAAATCATATTCAATTGTATTAAACCAATTGTAAACTTATTCGATAGGTAAAATAAGATTTTTTTGTAAAACAATTTCTCCTTTTAAACTGTTAAAATATCAATATAAAATAGATGCCTTGGTAACCAATACCATATTCCACCTCTATGGACTGAGGTGTAGTAGATCTAGATTCAATGTACATTTCAAAAAGATCTAGTAATAGGTTATAGTCATGATATTCTTCGTAACAGTGGTATTTTAATTTTACAGGACGAACTTAGCTCTGTGATATACATCTAGTAGATACAAGTTTGTATTTCCAATTTTTGTCAACACTTTCGTGTAGGATTTTCGTTTTTAAAATAATTTTGCTTACGATTAATTTTTTTTTTCTTATTTTGGGTTTCCTAGATTTCTTTGATGTTTTCTTTTGATGGCTGTAATTTTTTAAACAGAAGTCTTGTCCACATATCCTTATGTGAAGACCGAATTGGAATCTGGGTCAAACTTAAACAATTTCTGTTGTCTTGGTCACGCTGAATTAGTCTACATGTTAATTTCACTAGGTCATACATGTGTGATTAGTTCCGTCTCGGCCCATCAGAAACATATGTCGGAGTTATCCGACATTTGTCTTTTACGTGTATTGGTCTCGATTAATAGTCTATTAATTCCCTGAACCTGGCTCATTTTGGCTTCAATCAAGATGCCAACCATTTGGTTCTCAATCTTTATCTTAATAAATTAGCGTGTGTTTGAGTGATGAGGTTCCAATTACCAACAGCAATTTGTAAATCGTCTTCTGTACACGAACAGACGCGGCATTTGGAATGAGGATGGATGTATCAGCAGTAATCCAAATGTGTAACCCATTCACCCCTTAAAACGCATTTGGACTGGTCTTAGTAAATGATTTACAGAAGAGTCCATTGTTTTTCAGGGTGATGAGTTAAAAATAAATGATCGCGACCAACGGTGTATTAAACTGCAAAAGAAGAGCGCAAAAGAATTTTGCATATTTTGTTTATTCATCTCAAATTTGAGAAAACACTAAGAATGAGTGTACTGCACGACTGTATGTAATCGTGTACTCACTTTCAATTTACCAGATTTGAAAACGAATAAACGGTAATGTTAATAACATAAGACAAATGAAAGCTACATGTATATATTTTGTGTAATCATTTTTGCTACTCTTTCTCGGTACATTTTTGAAAAATATAGACTAAGTACATTAATATCGTTGGTTTGTAAGTTTGCAATTGTATGCTGTCAAGAACGTGTGTTATAGGAGTCATGCCCCTATATACACAGAGTTCACATATAAATACATACACACCATATTGTATACATGAATTGTTAATTTGAGGTTAACCACCTTTTGATTTAGCAAGACAAGTAGTAACTACTTCGTGTGACTTTATGTTAACGTATTTCGTAGCGTAATCATAAAACTATTTTGCGATGTCAAATATTAGCGTTACCATCCCTGATATACACGTATAAACAACATAGGATTACCTAAATATCTAGAACTGAATAAGAATCCATTGAATTGAAATCCTAGTTCATAGGTACATGATATTTTATTGGCAAACTTGTTTTATCCTCATGTGATAATATACGAGTTCGACCTCAATAGTTCAAAATTTGACTACACGTGCTTTGTGTAGTTCAGGCCCTACATAACAGCCGTAGATGCAGATTTATGATAGACATCCATCATGCGCCCTCGTGCGAATGTGGACCCGTTATCTATTTGTTCTATCATTACAAAATATGATGTTTATTTCATAATTTTCAAATTAGATTTGTATAAACACTTCAAAGATTATTCACGATACATAACACAACATGCAAATTGCAACACACGATGTACAAAAAAAAAATGTTTTGATGCTTCAAAAAGTACATATTAGTACTATTAAGCGGTTGGTAGGTTCACCTGTTCGTTTGCCTCCCTGATAATCTACTTTGGCGGTATCTCTGGATCACTGATTGTGTTTTTCTTGTTAATTACGTTTATCTCTGTGTAAGAACCAACCCGTCCGTCAAGAAGGAAGCCAACATGATGTATTTTGAAGGAGCAGTATACGTACAAAAAAAAAAAACAAGGTTATCTAACATTTATATATATATTTTTCGTGGAGTCGGGCGATGTTTTGTGTAGTGTTTGAGTGGAAGAAAGCGAGTTTTATGACTGTACATAAATGTACAGACAAAGCGACTACTCAAGTCAATAACAACGACAGAAAATGGAAAACTTAATGTAACAATAAACGAAATTGTTTAAAATGATGTATTTTCACGAGAGACGTAAATAACAAGGGTCATTGTTCATACTTCTAGCCTACGTTTATGGTAATACCTTAAGTCTAATTGACAGAAACGATCGTCTTGAGTATTATAACTTTGGTATTATGTTTATAATGTTTAGACTTGCAGAACTTTGTTCAAATTTCTTATTGAATCATCATTATCATCATCATCATCATCATCATCATCATCATCATCATTGAACAATATAATTATAATTATTACATTCATGTGAGGGTGATATTGTATATTTTCACCCCCATGAAGCATTGTTGACGGAGGCGAAGCCGAGGTCAACAATGTTTTCTGTTGCAATATCACCCTCTCATGAATGTAATATTTATTTTATTATACCGAGTGGCATATTTGTTTTCTTTCATCTTTTCTACTGTACCCAGGTGTTTTCGTAGCCCCAGTTCCACTTCTACAGTACATCTCCATGACTAAATCATTCAAATAGTATGCAGGTGGACTCGCTAAGAAATTAAAAAAGTTAATTGCTATTATCCACTTGCATGTATATATATATATTTTTTGAAAAATGAATTGATATAAGTATTTGGAATTTGTTTGAATTTATGCATCCCCCCCACTTTTCTATTCAGACCTGATAGGTAATTAAGTTGGTTTCGATACAACTGAAAACAATCACGTTTCTGGAAAGCTCTTAACTTTTTACAAGGAGGTTCATCTGTAAATGTTTTCTTTTATCGCTTAAGATAGAATATATGTTAAAGATGCTTGTAAATTAACCCGGAACTGAATCTTGTTGATGTAATATATATATATATATATATATATATATTACATTTAGATGTTGGCAACTGCACTCGAATGCCTTAGCAAGTTTGTCCGTTTTAATTATAAAATCATTTAAAATGAATTTGTGGCTTGTGGATTTGATGGTGGAGAAACACGTAACATATTTATTGCACATGCACATAGTGTTTTCGTATGTAGGTTTAAAGGGGCATTTATTTCGATCTTCTATACTTTTACTTCTTGTATTTAATGTACAGTGACAAATACGAACGATACACATGCATAAGAATCCTACATTCCTATATATTTTGTGAAAACAAGGTCAGGCCCAGTGTGGTATACAAATCATAGGCGTTGAAAGCAAATTGAGAGTGAGGAGGGGGGGGGGGGCTAAACCAACTTAAAACACACACACGCCAGAAACGTCTGAGGGCTAAGCCCCAATTTTCAACAACTATGTCTACCTTTGCAAAAAAGTGTGGTGGTGGTGGGGGGGGGGGGGGGGGGCTAAGCCCCCTTAGCCCCCCGGTTCCGACGCCTATGCAAATAGTAAGGTTTAATTAATCCATTGCAAGTTAATAATTGCCAAACTGGGTTTCTCAACCAACTCTCACAAATTAATGCCTTTGTATGATTATCTCTTATTTGTTTGTGTATATCAATCCAAGCAGTAAAAAGGAAAGATTTGAAAAAAAAAACCGCTAATGACCCTTTTGTGTTATCCACCCGTTCAAAACACGAGTTCAAGAGTTTTAATATGACGTACAATGTATTATGCACAAAAGGGGTCTACCATGGCATAGGTCTACCAAGGTAAAGTGGCACATCCTGGTTCAATCAGAAACCAAAACAACTCGGTCTAGGTTGTACAGGTAAAACATACTGCCTTGCACGGACTGATCCAAGCATTACTGAATCTCTAATATTTCTTTGACGACAAGTAGCTTGTCACCCCTGTGATGATTAATTTTTTACTTAGACTCGTTGCGTTTGTAAACATGTGCCAATCTACCGTGGTAGACCTGTTAATTGGCACATGTTTACAAACACAACGACTCTGAATCAAATCATAACAGGGGTTACAAGCTACAGGTGTACCAAGGTAAAGTGGCACATCCGGGATTAGTCAAAACCAAAACAATACGATTTACTTTCCAAAAATATGTTGTACAGGTAAAACATATTGCCTTGCACTGACTCCCTGCATTACGGAATCTCTAATACTTTCGTGACGACAAGAAGCTTGTCACCCCTGTTATGATTTGATATAGACTCCTTGTGAAGGTAAACATGTGCCAATTTACCTTGGTAGACCTGATTCTTGTCAACATGTTTTACCTGTACAACCTATTTTGGAAAGTAGACCTATTGTTTTGGTTTCTGACTGTGCCACTTTACCTTGGTAGACCTATGCACGAGATACAAACACGGGATACTCCTTTAATCGAATACACCCATAGCATATTTCGCGACATCTCGCGAGATTGACTTTCATACACATGTTCACGAGTCAACCGGCGGGAAGGTGTTCAGTGGATTGAATGCATGGTTTTATAAGTCTTCCGGGAATTTGTTCCATCAGTTGCTGACGGTATTAAGCAAAATTTGTTACCATAAAAGACGAGGGACATTTATAAGTTGCACTGAAATATTCCTACTTAGGTCTTGACCAAATATTAATATAGATCTCATAATGCATAAAATTCTCGATGTCAATCACTGCTTTTGAAAAAAAAAACAGTCGCAAAATTATCTCACGGAAATTTTTTGGTAAGAAGTGTTTTAAAGGCCCCGGGATTCAGTGACATCCGAATTTGCGCAGACTAAGACGATTGGTTAATTTGAAGCTCCAGACGACAATGTAGATGTTTCCAGATGGAAGTCAAAATTTATCATGTGCCAAAATTTTGAATTTAGACTATTTTATTTATGCAACATTTTAAAATATATTGTCATCAGGTTCTCATGTGTAAATTCCAAGCCAGATCTGTCGGTATATACAATTTATGTGAATTACAACATAGGCTAATTTGAGAACTTGCAGACCTATGCAGGAAATTACCATTCAAGTATAAGAGGGGGTGGGGGGGGATTAAAGAGTTACTTGGATCCTGTAACCCACATATTACTCAATAATCTTTTTTATTATTTGTATGAAAATGTCAACTAAAGTTTGAGTCTCCATATCCAAATATGAAAAATAAGTTGATTTGTTTGAAAAATAATTTTCAGAAATGTTAAAACCTGGGCTACTAAAATAACTTTAAGTACTGTATGTATTTGCCTTCCATTTTGTGGGTGTGGTCATACGAATAAGAAATCTGAAGGATATTATACAAACTACCAGAGTTTTTGAAATTCACCAGTCTTATCAGAAAAATTGGTAAATTTTACAAAAGTCTGGTGAAATCTATCTGATAACTGGTCCAGATAACCAGTAATTTTCCATTTCTTTTCAATTGTGTATATAAATACAGACCAGTAAAAAAATTTCTTTGACCAGTGGAATTCCTTTATTCACTGGTCCGGTTGACCAGTAATTTTGTTTTTTTATTTCAAAATGTCTGAACAACATGTGTATTAAAAGTTTAAAACAAGAGTGATTAATTTTAGAGCATGGAAAAGGTTGATTGTCAATAGAGGGATGATGGAAAGATTTGACAGGTATACACGATACTGTGTATAATTAGTATCCATATCATTAGATGCAGGTGCCCCACAGTAATCAAGTTGTCAGTCTGCCCATCATCACAGTGCCTCAAAACCAAGGAACTTGAGTGTATCCTGTTGTAGGTCAATTTATTTTGTCATCTTTTACAACTTTAAAGTATAAACTACTTGCACATAAAATTTTGTAAGAATTTTAGTATTCCCCTGATGTTTTTATATTCTTGGTTTAATATCAACAGCTGATGTTTATAAATTCTGCAGAGGCCATCTTTTAAAATTAATTTGTCAGATGCTCTTTCAACTAAGACTTTTATCTTGGTCACTTAATAAGCTTAATATCATATTCTTATAGAGATATTTTTCATTTGATAATTTTAAGTTGGATACAATTCCTGATTTTTGGAAAATGATAAAAATACAAAAACATGACCTTTCTATTAAAAAAAGGGGGCCTCCGTGGCCGAGTGGTTAGAGCATTGCGCTTTAAATCACAAGGCCTCTCACCTCTGGTTCGAATCCCGCTAGGGTCATTTCGAATTAAGTGGGAAAATTTGCCAGTTTTCTTGCGAAAGGTCGGTGGTCTTTACCCGGGTAACCGGGGTTTCTCCTCCACCAATAAAAACTGGACGCCATCATAAGACTGAAAGATTGTTGAGTATGGCGTAAAACAAAAAATCAAAATCAAAATCAAATCAAATTCTATTAAAAAAATTAATCTGGCCCTTTGGGTCTTTTCAAGTGGATTGGTAGCCAGTAGCCACAAATCTCTTTATGGCAGCCATTGGAACAGACAACAGAAAATGGCAAATCCTGGTTAGTCGGACCTTTAAGACCTTTAAACATGTATATTCATGTGATATTTATAAGTTTTAAACTCCTTTGAAACTTTATTTCTGAGAAGCAACAATTTTTCTTTGCAGTAAGTAATTTGTTGATGCTACTTAGTTGTCTCGTTATGAATAATGAAGGCAATGTCACTGCAAATTTCACTTGTTGCTTGCAAATTATTGCTGTTTCCATGAAAAGAAATTGAAACATACCAAACCAGTTTAGAAAGATAGTCCATAGACTTCAACACAAATCTGCAAAAGTTTTCAAGGTTTCATTTAGTAAATAAGTTAGGCCAATAATTTTTTAAATTAAGGATTGTTTTTCGTGGAATTTACATGCAATGGCTCATGGAAAAAAATTATGTGCAGCACATTGAATTTTATTCCATGAGTCATTGCATGTATATATATTCCATGTTTTTTTTTAAAAAATGAAAAACAATCCTATATCTATATATATTACCATTTTCTGTGAATCTGTAGTTAACTGAATATTAAATTCATTGTATATAATTGACTTTTTAGGGGGTGAAGTTTTCATATGATGCAACAGCTGAGCAGCTGTTTGTCAAACATCAAATATAAATGCAACCGGTCTGTATACTTGCAATGAAGGAAGTAACAGTCGTCGGTATGTAAATGTAAAGTTGCTTTAGCATAGAAAGCTGTGGGAAAATGGTGATAGTTGGCTCACTTTTGGCATAGGGCTGTAGTAACTGACCTTTGTCAAAATCTCAGTATTTCTGGGGATGCCTTGTTACTTTGTTTTTCAGTTTAGAAATAAAGCCGAGAGAACAAACAAAAATTGCAATATTTTTTTTTACCTAAAATTATAAACAAGCAGAACTTATTATCTTCAGCATTTGAAATGAAAGTTGCTATCTATTAGATAAAATTTAAAACCGATGTCCTTATATTATTGTTTAATGCAGCTATTAGAATAGACAATCAAATTCTGCAAATATAGGCTCAAGAGCCATCATTTTTCAATGTAATCCCCCAATACAGTGGAACCTGTCTTGAGAGACCTCTCTTGAATGATCACCTGTCTGAAGAAACCAGGGTTTTTCCTTATGCATGATTTTCGCACATAAAATCTTTTCAGGAAACAAACCATGATTATTAGCCAGTCCCTAAGGATGCACAAAAACTCAGTAATTTATTTTTTCAACCCGAGACTGAAAATGTGTGCTTCGGCTCAGGTGAGCTAACGTGATCACTCCCCATTCATTGTCCAGCGTCCAGTGTCTGGCGTCCTCCGTAAACTTTTTATATTTTCAACTTCTTCTTTGAAACCACTGAAGGGATTTTGACGAAAGTTGACAGGAAGCAAGTGCTAAAGGTCCTTTTCCAAGTTTGTAGTTTTTAGCCAGATTGGCCCAGGGGTGGATCCAGGTGCAGGAGAATAAGTCCCGAAAGATACCCCTCTTTAAAAATCGTCTTCTCCAGAATCGCTGTTTGAATTGAAAACGGATTGTTTCTGAGTTATTTACATGGATGTATGATTCATGTTTGTATTTTTCATAAAAATCAGAATATTAATTTTTGACGCGTTTTTGAGGTCTATTAAGACTTTGTCATTTGCATTCATTTTTGCATGATTTCCTCAGTTATTTCCCTTTGCATTCCCTTTGATGCATTCATTTAATGTGTTTTACTTGTAATTAGTTGAAGAAATATTTTTGTGCAAGAATTTTGCCAAAATTTAATTTCTAGAATTTTTTTATGAATTTCGTAAAACAGCAATATTTATGTTTGTTGGCCAGATCAGCCTACATGTACATATTCTTCTTGGTCTTCTTTCCACATTTGTAGATGGTTCTCAGGTGAGCAATTGGGCCTCTTGTTTATGTATTTTCTTGAATTTCATTGACTTGATTACTAACAAATTTAACAAAGGAGTCAATAACATCCTAGGGAAAACCATGAGAGACCACTCTCGAAAGACCACCCGTCTTAAAATACCACTCTCGAAAGACCACCCGTCTTAAAATACCACTCTCGAAAGACCACCCGTCTTAAAATACCACTCATGAAAGACCAGCTGTCTATAGAGACCACATTAAAAAAAATCTGCGGTTAAATATTCCTTTTAAAAATTCTCTTTTAAGGGACCACCTGTCTTGGAAGACCACATCTCAGTAGCAGATGGTGGGGTCTTTCAAAACAAGTTTCACTGTAAACATGTAACTCAGTTAATAAGTGTCTCTGACCCCATTGACACATTTAAATGTCTGTCCATCTCTTTTGATAACTTCTGATAATTCTCACACTTATCTTTTCTTCTCTGACAGTCCATGTTAAATTATCTTTGGTAATTAATCTTTGGGCTTTAACTGCATTTACATGTATGTAACAGGATAACGTGACAGCCATTGCTAGATTAAAAATAGATAAAAGCTGAAGTGTATCTCAATTCTCTTTGTGTGGCTGAGGTGTAAATGTCTCTTTTATGAACTGAGATAAGTTATCTGTGAAGTATATCATGTGATTCACAGCATCTAACTGAAACAGGTTAATAACACAGAAATAACATAAAATAACATGAAAATAACATGCCTTTAGATATTTTAAAAAGAGCACATGATTTTTAGCTTTTTTGCATCTTCTATTTTACAGTCAAATTTGTCGATTAAGGATAATCAAGAGAACGTACAAAAGTAGCTTTTAGAGACAAGAGGTCTTTATAAAGAGGTTTATTATAAAAAAAGTTAAAAGAGGTTACATTTTAATGGCCTTTATAGGCAGGTGCCCTTTATACAGAGGTGGCCTGTAATGCAAGTTTGACTGCGCTTTTCTAAAAAATTAGGTCTGAAAGTATATTTTGATGATTATGATGGCGCACAAGCAGATTTGAACACATATTTTTACATACATGTATATGCACACTCTGTACCACAGGAGTAAAACATTTTGTAAGATTTCAAAGTCCTATAACTCGGGCAAATATGGTAGAATGTTGGCCATGATCAAACTTTGCTTCCATGCCAAATTTGGTTTGTTTGTTTGTTTGTTTGTTTGTTTATTGTTGTTTAAACTCAAGCTTTCCATCATATGGAGACGTCACCAAAGGGCTTCAAATTTTGGCCTATGCTCGACACCTATGGCCAATTGAGGGTTCTTTAGGAAAAAGACACTCACTGTGACACGGACCTCGGTTTTTTACTGTCTCAAAGGACCAAACATTTCACATACTTCCCTGCCCAATCCGAGGATCGAACCCGGGTCGCATTGGTGAAAAGCGAGTGCGCTAACCACTGCGCTACCCGGACACCCTCCAAATTTGGTTAAATTTTTAGGAAAAAAACTTACCGGTAGGTTATTTGAAAGAAACCAAATAATACATGCAAACCAACAGACTGTCAGAAATATCAAAAACTTCATAAATCAAGGATTTTCCACACCCTTTTGGGAAAAGGGGCTGGGACATTTGAATTTGACATTTTAGAAATACACAAAACTGAAAATGCAAGAATATCTCCAAATCCAATGTCATTTGACTTCAATCAGGAAAATTTAACTAATTTTTGAAAAAATGCATTGTTATTGCATTGAGAATGGGGTCTTGTTTTAGCCTTGTATGATAGGGTGGAAAATCAGTGTGTAAGCTATATAGCCCCTCCCTTCCCCATAGGTTTCTCCTCTAAGTCTTAACAGCATTGTGTTTTTGTTATTTTTTTTTTTATAATTTAGTGATTCATTTTAAGGGTGGGGCTATATACAAAGCAACACATAATTCATCCTGAAGACTTTCAATGAATTCTATTACAAAAAAAATTGATTCATCTTCGGCTTATGGGGACGGGATTATGTGATATCCCCCCCAACCAGTGTCATTGGCGTCCACAGACAAAAGTTTAACCTGCCTGTATCTTTTTAAGCACCAGGGACAGTGATATTTCACATATAGATTCTTATGGTCAGAGCTTTCGTTTGGTATCTTAACCTTTTGGCCTAGTGACCTTGAACTTGAACTTTGACATAAACTTCGCTATATCTTTTCAACCATGTAGGATAGGGTTTTTATATTTCACATATAGATTTCTTATGACCAGAGCTTTCATTTGATACCTTGACTTTTGACCTAGTGACATTGAACCTGACAGCTGTGGATCAAAAACCGATTTTGAAAATTTACACTCATTTCAGGTGAGCTTTGTTGTCTTCTGACAACTCTTGTTAGTGTTGAAATGTACTGTATGTACAAGAAGTGTAAATACAGACTTATTATAATCATACCATGAACAATGTAAGTGTTGAAATGTACTGTATGTACAAGCAGTGTAAATACATAGACTTATTATAATCATACTATGAACAACGTAAGTGTTGAAATGTACTGTATGTACAAGCAGTGTAAATACATAGACTTATTATAATCATACCATGAACAATGTAAGTGTTGAAATGTACTGTATGTACAAGCAGTGTAAATACATAGACTTATCATAATCATACCATGAACAATGTAAGTGTTGAAATGTACTGTATGTACAAGAAGTGTAAATACAGACTTATCAGAATCATACTATGAACAATGTAAGTGTTGAAATGTACTGTATGTACAAGCAGTGTAAATACATAGACTTATCAGAATCATACTATGAACAATGTAAGAGTTTTTGTTTATATTTATTAATTTATCTACCTCTAGAACACAATGTACTTTCCTTCACTTCAATGACATGGATGAGTTCATCTGTGTCATGAGGGATGAACGAGATAAAGAAAATGTTCATCATCTGTATAAAAATGTATGTTCATGTAACAGATGTGTTTACTGATAACAAATGGTGTCAGTATCATAACATTGATATCTTTTGTTTTTCACATATCTACTTTGTTATTATTATTTTTTTTTTGTGATTGTCTGCAACATGGCTAGAGTCTGTACCCTGTAAAGGATAGAATAAGTGTGATGAAATACATGTAAATGTACTACATCAGAACTGAGGAAGTTCTTTTAGCTGATGCCAAGGTCAGGATTTGGACCATGAACATGCATGAGAAATATTCAAATAAAGTCAATACCTTATGTACAGTGAGTGGCCAAAAGTAGTCATCAATTCCAACTTTTAATATAAAATTCCACTAAAAAAATTTGGAGAGCATAAAGACTTCCAATAAGCGATGACTCAACTTTCCAGGATCAGATAATGGATTTAGATGTTATTTGAACACTTTCCACTAATCGTCAAACAAATCAATTTCTGTTGGGTCAGAAGATTTGTTTTTGCAACGGGTCATTTAATCCACTAAAAAGTTATATGTCTCAAGACCTATAATAGATAGTTGGATTTATGAGTCTTCTAATATTTGGTGACCAAGTAATACGAGCATTGCCTCTTAAACCATGAAATCTCACACTGCTAGTCAGCACAGGTATGAGCCTGGCTGAAACCCATGCTGAGTTTGTGAGAAAGTTTGCCCTTTTGCCTGTGAAAGGCTAGTGGTCTCTCCCTGGGTACATTGTAACCGGGTTCTCTTCTGTACCATACAAAATTTGCCACCATGATATAACTGAAAAGTTGTTGAGTCAGAGTGGCGTAAAATACCATTTAAACAATAACAAAGAAAATCATGTATAGGCCACAAAATAGCAGAAATCTTGGTAACCCATTTACAGGTTACGCTAAAAGGAATTACTGAAACCTGCAGGTTACTATGGCATTATACAGGCCACAATATAACAGAAATCGGTAACCCAAAGGTTACCTGAAACAGGTTACTATGGCATTATACAGGCCACAAAATAACAGAAATCGTAGTAACCCATTTACAGGTTACGCTAAAATGAATGACCATAACCTGCAGTTTACAATGGCAGTATTTACTGAAACCTGGCCACAAAATAACAGAAATCGTAGTAACCCATTTACAGGTTACGCTAAAAGGAATTACTGAAACCTGCAGGTTACTATGGCAGGCCACAATATAACAGAAATCGTAGTAACCCATTTACAGGTTACGCTAAAAGGAATTACTGAAACCTGCCGGTTACTATGGCATTATACAGGCCACAATATAACAGAAATCGTAGTAACCCATTTACATTTACAGGATATAGCTGATGAATAAGTTTACAGTGGCATAACCAGATATGCTCCTTGTTATTTTGTGGTCTGTGTATATACATGTTTAATGTCTAGAATCTCTTTCTTTCCACTCTCTGTTGTCGTCTGCCAGAGAGATGTCAAACTATTGAACTAATGCAGTTTTTCTTTTTTTTCTTTTCAGAAATTAATTTAATCAAAACTTTTAAAGATCCAAACAAACTTGGAGGAGTGAAAAAGTTGAATCCAAAGGGATTAAAATTTACAAGCCAATGGAATCCAAAGAAGCTACCAAATTACAACTTCAAAAAATTCATTAAGAAATTTAGAGGAACGTTGACTTTTTATTTTTCCGGCCAAATGATACCTCAGACAAAACCAATTCCAATTTTTACTATTTATCATCGACGGAAACAGCTTCCGTATTTTGAAATGCAAATAAATTTAAAAGAAAATAAAGTCATTTTACGATATCAAGGTCGTACATCATTCCAACGCAGTTATATACATTACGATGCTCCGGTGAATATCTTATCTGGACTTCTGTTGCATTTAAATAAAAGTCATGTGACTGTTAAACTCAATTGTATGCCACCGAAGACAATCAAGTTAAAGCAGCCATTGATAAAATTTTCAGACTGGGCCAAAATTTCCATACAGGACTATCGAAGCAAGAACAAATTTATTGTAAGTACATTTGCAACCTTTTTACAAGATAGAAGACCTTCATACAATGTTATAAAACTTTTTCATACTCAGTTCCAGGGTTCAACATTCAGGTCTGTCCAGTTGTCCGGGACAAGTCCGTTTTGTGTTCGGAAAAGTACATGTTGCTTCTCACTTGTCTAAAGGACAAGTGAACTTCTTGAAGACAAGAATTAATTCAGTAAAGATTATTCTTGTTTAAACACAATATATTTTCTTTGAATGTTACACTTGATTTTCAGACAAGTCATTTTTGTGACAAGTAGATTTTTCATTATTGTTGACCCCTTGGTTACCCTTAAGACCTCATTTTCTATCAGTCATTTAAAATGTTATAATTATAATGCTGATTCTGGCTTGTATAGATTGAATTAGTTTCATCATAAATTATAATTTATGTACATGTATTTACATTGAAATAATAACTTAATTATATAAAAATAAACATACATGTACTAAAAAAAAGGATGACATGCTAACAGTCGGAATAAAGTTTTGAATTTGTTGGTTTCAGTATAATCTTTCAACTTAATCATGATCATGCTTTGCAAATTGACATAGATACAATGTACCTGTATATAGTCTATAATAAAAATTACATGCACAAGTAGAAATACTGAATGGCTAGCTGTTCTTAGATAAGTTCATTCTTTGACTTCAGGTTAATGTATCTTCTAAATTAAACATGTAAATCATTAAATTGTCTACATCTTCTATAATTAGTTACATATTTTCCAAAACAAAATATGAAGCTAAAACATGAAAAACAAACCAATCAAGGGATATGTCAAATTCTGCAAAATGGCAGGCATTGATAGGTGTGTTCAGTGTATTAGCATTAGTTAATTCTAAGTGAAGTCTTATGTTTTTGTCAAATTTGGTTACATAATTCAGTAACATGAAGGATTTTGAAAAGAAAAATATTTCTCTCCAAAATAATGTTTATTTACATTGCCGGCACACTCAGTACTAGAGAGTCTTTAAATAGATGGTTGTTCCACCAATGGTTTAGAGTATATGTAGTTTATCAGAAATGACACTTGAAACAGCATGTTTCTGTGTATTGTAAATAAGAGTGCTCTGGATGATAACTTTGTAGTCAACTAGAAACTACACAATGGATTACAGAATTCTCAGCCAAAAAGATATGATATGTACATGTAAACTTATACAAAAATGTACTTTTATCTTATCTGAAAACTTCTGCCATTGGCGGTTTTTTAACTTTTTGCATTCTCAGCTTTTGTATTTTACATGTGCATATTCTCTCTTGTCTTCTATTTCACCTCTGCACTCATAATTCAACTATTGTGTTCTTAATTTACATAATATGCAATCATACCTTTAGTCTGTTATTGTCTGTTGTTTCACTTCTCATTCAAATATAGGCTGTTCTGTTGCCTAATTCTGACTTTGTAGTCTTATTCAGCTTGCTTTGTTTCATGATCTCATTCAAATATAGGGTGTTTTGTTGCCTAATTTTGACTTTTTAGTCACATTTAGCTTGCTTGATTCACAGCCTAGGTGCACTTAGAATGTTCTGTCTTCTAATTCGCACCCAGGTCACATTTAGGTTGTTAGTCTCCTAATTCACACCCAGGTAACATTTAGGTTGTTATTCTCCTAATTCACTCCCAGGTTACATTTAGGTTGTTATTCTCCTAATTCACTCCCAGGTCACATTTAGGTTGTTAGTCTCCTAATTCACTCCCAGGTCACATTTAGGTTGTTAGTCTCCTAATTCACACCCAGGTAACATTTAGGTTGTTATTCTCCTAATTCACTCCCAGGTTACATTTAGGTTGTTATTCTCCTAATTCACTCCCAGGTCACATTGAGGTTGTTAGTCTCCTAATTCACTCCCAGGTCACATTTAGGTTGTTATTCTCCTAATTCACTCCCAGGTCACATTTAGGTTGTTAGTCTCCTAATTCACTCCCAGGTCACATTTAGGTTGTTAGTCTCCTAATTCACACCCAGGTAACATTTAGGTTGTTATTCTCCTAATTCACTCCCAGGTTACATTTAGGTTGTTATTCTCCTTATTCATTCCCAGGTTACATTTAGGTTGTTAGTCTCCTAATTCACACCCAGGTAACATTTATGTTTTTAGTCTCCTAATTCACTCCCAGGTCACATTAAGGTTGTTAGCCTCCTAATTCACTCCCAGATTACATTTAGGTTGTTATTCTCCTAATGCACACCAGGTCACATTTAGGTTGTTAGTCTCCTTATTCACTCCCAGGTCACATTTAGGTTGTTAGTCTCCTAATTTAGTTGGAGGTTAAATTTAGGTTGTTCTGTCGCCGCATTCACATCTTAATCTTATTCAGATTATTTGATATCTCATTCATTCCTATTGTTACATTAAGGTTGTTCTGTCCCCTATGTAACTTCCAGGTCACATTCAGATTGTTCTATCTTGCTATTCATATTGTTGTAGTCACAATTAGGTTGTTCTATCTCTTGATTCACTTCTTAGTCACATTAAGATTATATGATACATGTATATAGTCACATGAAGATTATATGATACATGTATATAGTCACATGAAGATTATATGATACTTGTATATAGTCACATGAAGATTATATGATACATGTATATAGTCACATGAAGATTATATGATACATGTATATAGTCACATGAAGATTATATGATACATGTATATAGTCACATGAAGATTATATGATACATGTATATCTTCTTTCATCTACTTTTGTCACATTTAGGCTGTGCATCTCAAATTTATGGCCACTTTATAAGTAAGTTGTAAAATTTCTGCAATTATACTAGACTGTATCATGAGATGTTTATAGTATAATCATAATTATGTATTTGTGGTCAATATAGAATTACAAGACCTTTTTTTACAGCAAGATTCATAATTTTACTTTCGTCAGGCATTTTCCCAAAGAATATTTTAATATGCATTATTTTGTTTGATGTTTTTGCATTTACTCGTATGTTTCATTGATAAAACTTTGTATGAAAAACCAAAAAACAAGGTTATCAATTTCTTTGATTTTAGGGCCTAGTGATAACTTTTTCCCCTTCATGTGTGTTTCCTTGGTGCATCTCGGCTATCATATTAATATAATCACAAGAATAAAAAGAACCAAAAAACCAAAAGGGGAGAACAAAAAACCTAATTTATTTATCAGTACCCACGTTCTTTAAAGAAGGAAAGAAAAAAAACCCAAATTTATTTATCAGTACCCACCTTCATTAAAGCAGGTTGTAACCTTGGTAACAATACTACATACTATTTTATGGTTGGCCCAGTTTCCAGTTTTTTTTTACAAGTAGAGAAATCAGTACACCAATTATGTTTAAAAGAATTCATTATATGATAAGTGGAATAAAGACCATTTGGGAGTGCTTTTTTATGTTCACTTTTGAAGTTATCTTTGATGGTATGAACATATTTTTGTACATCCTTCGATTTTATGTCTGTTTTACTCTTGTTCCACTTAAAGCTTATGCCATCCACATCTCTCCTATTGAAGATTTCTTCATCTTTTCTCATATATTCTCCTTTATAACTGTGGCCACTACTATTCCCCAGTTCATTTGTGTAAACAGTCTCTCTATGTATTTAGAGCTGTACTTAGATAATGCCTATTGCTCTTGCTGATACATTGAACTACAGTGTTAGGATAACACACTTAGTTTTTAACAATGTTCATGTCATCTTAAATCTCAATGTTTTTTGCTGATTTTTTTTTTTTTTTTTTTGGTGGTAATTTAAGACTTGATTTTGTTGCCATAAGTTTATGGATCATTTGCATTCTAATGGCAGTTGATGCAGTATCAAGTTGAAACTCAATTTCTCTGGCTTGAATTAATCTAGGTACAGTTTTCATATGTAAATGTAAACAATTTGCATGTACATACAAGCTTCCATAGTGGCAGAGGGCTACCTCTGGTGATTAAATCTGTGTGTTCAGTATAAATATACAAATGGTTATACATTTATATACAAACGTATACATATAAACAAATATACTTGTAAACTAACAGAGTGTTGATAGTGACCTATCAACCCTCAATTTAGATGGGAAAAAAAGTAAACCTGATATTCCACCAAACTTTTTATTATGAAGTAGATCTTTAGAAGTATTTTTGAAAGAAACTAGGGTTATCAGTGATATACTTTATATTACAGTCAAACTTGTATATAAAGACCGCTCAGGGGAAATTACAAAAATGGTCTTTATAGACAGGTGGTCTTTATATAAAGGGTCACATGAGATATTATGAAATCCAAGGTATCAGAGAGGACTTTCATTATTTCCAACTACATATTTCTTTCATGATTAGATATTTCATTTAGTAATTAAATGTATATTGTATTTGTTTACTAAACGGATGTTCCTAACTCCAGGGTCTGAGAAAATGGAAAATATTTATTTTTTTTAAAAATTCCAAATTGGGAATTTTTGCATCTTTTTTGGAAAATACAAGCCATTTTTGCATTGGGAAGGGTCCTGTAACCATACCAAAAATAGTTATAGAAAATCCCTGTAGCTAATGCATGTATAACATGTAAATAATGAAAAATAAAATAACAATGAAATAATTCAATGTTTTAAATAATTTAAATTAATTCATGATGTAATTGAATGATATACATGTACATCGAGGATACTTCACATGATTAAAACTGAACAAATATCTAATATTGCTCAAAGTCAGTTGTCTGTGTTGTTTAGTCACGCAAAAGTGTAAGAAAATACAATGTACAGAAAAATGTAGATAGTTGAATTTTATTTAATTATCATTTTATTAGACGTAATCCAGTGCTACGAGCGCCAGCAATTTTGCTCTTTGGATTGAGATGTTGACTTGCTAATCAAGTGATGTTCGATTAGTTACAGCATTCCAGAATACCAGAAAACAAATCATCAATCATTCAGCGATGATATTTAAATGCTCCTGTTTGTAAAAACACCTTAGAAAATATTTTTAAAAATGAGCTACCTATCAATAGGGATATATATAACATATTATATATATGTCTCTGCTATCAATCAACTTCTGAGTCCTAGGCTGGGATCAAATCACCCTAAAAAAACTCAGTCATTTTTGTTTTTTTTTTAAATTAAATAAATCATTGTTTGATCTAATAATTACTGCATTCTGAAGAAAATATGTAAAAAGAAATGAAAATGTCTTGATATATGATTTCCTGAATGTACTTGAACACTTCTCTTTCCAATATTAGTTAAACTGAACAGGATTTAAGTTAAAAGTTTTACCAAGGTTCAAGATTTATATGCCTGGAACATGTTCCTGTGTAAAAAATACATTTTCAACTATATTTAGTACCTGTAAACATGACTTGATGAAGGTGTGGTGATGCCCTTTTTATTACTTAAACCAGCTACCTGAGTATATTCAAATTCAGTCGACAATATTTCCAGAACCAGTCAATGTTTACAGTTGAAATTTTAAGGAAATTGAAAATGTTATATTAATTATATTTAAGTTTTTTTTAATTTGTTGATATTGTCAACTTAATTTGAACACCGTACTTCTGGAAATTATAAATAAAGTGGCACGATTAAGATTGTAATACTTTGATCAGGCTTCTTCTTTAGGTACTAAATATTGTTAAAACTGTATTACTTAACAAGTATACATACATATTCTTGATCCATGGTAAAATTCATATGAAAATCTTGTTTAGTTTAATTGATATCGGTAAAAAGAAATGAACATCTTCAGAGTCCAAAATGCACATGAACAGTAGATGATCCGGATTTGATGACCTGGGAGTTCTCCACATTCTAATTTGGTAAAGTTAGTATTCTACCCAAATAGCACCCATGTCCCTATAAACACCCCTCCCCTAATGTTCAGATTTACTCATCTATTTTTTATACATGATTGAGTCTTTTCTAGATAGTTTTCAATGAGATGTGGACCAGAAAAATGTAAGTAAGAGTTTATCTGTAGCCTAGCAACAGAAAAATGGTAAAAACAGTAAAAACTACAACAACTTTACAATTTCCTTAGAAAAGGTTTTACTGTCAATTTGACTCTTAATTGGTCCCAATAAGCCCTCACTCCTTTCCCCAATTTTTAGTGCCTTATGAGTTTATTAGGTCGAATACAGTACATTGTATATAAATATTTTACAAATGTATGTGATATGAGTGATATCATAAAACTGGTAACACTAATTTCATTATGAGATTGAGCAAAATGTCACAAAAGGTCATAAAAATTGAATAAAAAATGTTTCAAATTGCCAATTCCAAGTGCTTTTCCTGTGATCA
This sequence comes from Atrina japonica, assembly GCA_030159075.1. Lineage (NCBI taxonomy): Eukaryota > Metazoa > Mollusca > Bivalvia > Pterioida > Pinnidae > Atrina > Atrina japonica. Next base: position 145,213 of record BROG01000946.1, read on the forward strand.
CACAAGCACATACACAAAATACTGACCCTATATATGTAATTACATTTGCTCTATCTCAGTTATGTCATTCACTCATTCAACCCTAAAGACACATTTGGACTGGTCTAAGTCATCAATTTACAGAGGAGTCCATTGTTTTTCAGGGGTTGATGAGTTAAGTAAAACAATATCTCTATTCTTGATATTGATTTAGCACATCAACCCCTCTAAAATAGACTCTTCTGTAAATCAGTGATTCAGACCAGTTGAAATTTGTCTTTTAAGGGGTGAATGAGTTAATTTTGATAATTTTGATTTCAGGGACTACTTTACAGTGCGGATGTGTATGCTTATCAGAAAGATGGCCTGTCATCATGCTCAGACTCAGGTATGTTTGGGATCATAGTAATTTTCTTCTGTTTTCCAGCCTTTTGTGCAAAACTCAACCTTCCTCTAACTTTGGGGCCTAGTTGGAACATCACGCTTTGAACCATGAGGTCTCTCACTTCTGGTCATTGCAGGTTTGAGCCCCGGCTGGAACCTAAGCTGATGCTTGTGAGAAAGTTTACTTGCAGAAGGCTGGTGGTCTCTTCAAGGGTACATTGTAGCTATGTTCTCTTCTCCACCATTAGGAACTGGCTTCCACTGTATAACTGAAAAATTGTTGAGTGTGGTGTAAAACACTTTTCAAAATCAAATTAAGATCAAATCCTCTTACCTTTGATCCAAGCAAAACAGAGTCCCTATATGTTTTTGTTGTTGTTGTTGTTGTTGTTTTTCAATCATGAGGCAGGGGGAGGGCTATAGGTTTTCTCTCATCAGTCCGTCCGTCAGTCAGTTACCCCAGTTAAGGTTTTGGTTAAAGTTTTTTTAATTGCTTACCCATCACTTATTGATAAACCTTTGTCTTAAGTCTCAAGCTGAAGACACTCTCACACCCAACCCTTGACTAAGGAGCTGTCTCTACTTTTGATTAAATGTCTCTTTAGGTCTAACATGTATTCCCATCAGAAATGTTTTGCTTTTGTTTCTGCAACTTAACCACTAGACCACTGTGAAATGTTTCAGGGAGTTTAAATTAAAGGCTGATTTGGATAATCTAATTTTCAGTCTCCATGAGAACAGCTGAACGTTTCTGTCTGTCAATGGCATTAGCGGTTATCTAAGAAATTATCTGTAATGTACATGAGGAGACCTTTATCAGTTCAGTTCAATGTTATACAATAAAAAATGAAGTGTTGACAGGGACCAGATAACTCAAACACAGATTAAACATTCAATACCACACTGGATCCTATACTTATCCTAATAACCGTAGATTTTTATTGCCCCAAATAATTTTTTTCTGACTGACAGGGGAACATTTTGTAAATTTTTGCTGTTGTAATTCAGAGCACCTGCAGATTGGAGCTTTTTTTCTGATCTTTTTAGGAAGATAGCCATTGCAATGTAATTGGGAATTTTATCGACGTTTGACAAAGGTTTGATGATTTTCACTGGTAAAAATTTATATAATTCAATGCTGATGATGAAAATTATGTTAGTGTAACAATATCACTTCATGTTTATTATGCGCAAACTCTACAAAATAACATTTATGGTTAAGATTTTATATTAAAAGGGGCATTAGATGCCCAAAAGATATTTATTTTGATTTTTTACTGCGTAGATTGATGTATTGATGACCGGACCTTATTTTCATAAAATATATAAGAATTTAAGAATTTTTATGCCTGTGTATATCTCTTACTTGTTATCTTACATCAGTCTACAGGGATTTTTTCACACTCTTTTGGGAATGGGGCCTGGGCCTTTTGAATTCAGAATTTTAGTATTGTCCGATTCACATAAGATGGCAGGGCAGAGTAACTTTTTGATTATCATACGGATGATTCTACCCACTTTTCGGTTGTGACAAGCTGCATGGGAAAAACGTTCTATTCCTCACTGGATACTCTCTTATGTATATTGACAAGTAGGAACGGTTATTCTAGTCAGTATAATTTTAATGTTATGCTTTATTACCTAAAATTTAAACTCGTCAAGGTCAAGAAATGGTTCACAAGACTCCACCTCACCAGGTTATATGGAATTTGCTATAACATTTTATTGAAATTGGGAAATCTAGAAATACACAAAACTGTGAAAATGAAAGAATCCCTTCAAATTTATTGTCATTTGATTGGAATTGGGAAATTTTGACTGTAAATTGGGAAAAAATGCATTTTTTTTTTCATTGGGAATGGGGCCTTATTTCATCCCCATGTGATAGGGTGGAAAATCTCTGATCTAAGTAGAGTAAAACTTCGATGAGCCAAAGTTCAAGGGACCACCTAGGAAAGTTATAAACATCAGGACTTTGACTTATGAATGGTCACAGAGAATCAAAAACTTTAAGTTTGAGAGGTTCTGTAAGATGTATTTGACTGCTCCAAAACTGTATAAGACATATTTATGATCATGATATCTTATAATTATTGCTAAAATTAACTTGCTTTTTGTGAAATTAAAACATTGATTGTTTATGAGAAGGAGAAGAATTTTAATGGTCCGCTTCATACACATGTAAATTTTGACTTCAAATTATTCATAGGAATTGATTTTCTATGTTTTACATAAATGGGCCCAAAATTTATTAAAAACATAAAGAAATTTGGCTCATAAGAATTTGAATTATGAATTGATAAAAATTAGTCTTAAATAACAAAATTATTTGGGTCACTAGTTCAAAATGTTGAGAAAATTGACTCATTGAAGTTCAACTCACCGAAGTTCTACTGTAGTAAAAAAAGAAAATTTTTTTTTTGAAAAAAACACAGCTAATTCCCTCTTAAATATATAAGAATACTGATTTAGATACATAGCCTCACCCTGGCTATGAATCATATGGAATAAAAAGCATTACTTTATCCTCCCATTCTCTCTACCCCTTATCTATTCCAGACCCAGAGGTAATTATATTGAATACAGAGGAGAAAAATTAGGCGCTGAGTGACCAGGAGCAGAAATATGTATAATTAACATCACTGACTGATGGAAATTCTTTAGTGCAAATCTGGCAGATGCTAGAAGTTATAAATATTCACTCTGTGGGCATATTAATGATGAAGATTTATATATATATATATACATCAAATTCTGCTGATGTGTCTGTTCCTATCTTCATTATCAATGTTGGTACTGTTTTACAGTATTTTTTCAGCTACACTTTGTATCATGTTTCGGTTTATAGTCACAACAGTCTGAAGTATGAAAACAATCTATAATTTGCAATAGGGTGGAGTTAGTTTTCAGCATTTAACTCTTAAATATTTCAATCCTTAAGAATCTGTATATAAACAGGTTAGCACATAATATAAGTCAAGGTCATTTTCACTTTTGAAGTTACAGTCTGCCTGTTTTCACAAATTTCTTTTGAAAAGATCATCTTGAAAACTGTGACACATCCTATGAGGAAAGGTCCTTAAATTTGATATACATGTACATGTATTTTTATTTTACATTTCTTTCAAATTTATAATTCAATAAGCACTGAGAATGCTTATATTTATTCTTTATTTATAAAATTCAATTCTGGAGACCAGTTTTTTCTTCAATGTGACATAGGACTCTGCTGTATTTTCAAATTCATACTTTTTTGATAATAATTTTCAGCCATGCCATTCCAAAAAGACCAGAGAGATTTGCCAGTTGTCAGTTCTGCCGATGACCATGTAAAGGCTTTACAAGACCAAGTGTCGCAGTTGAGCTCTGTGGTCAACTCATTGCAGGCAGAGGTACGTACACAGATATCTCAAATTATTAAGTGTTTTAAGACATTGCAACAACTCACACAGTAATTATATGACGTGTGTACTTCCCAGACGTCTAATCAATGTGGAAAAATTTATTCATTCCGGACTATTTGATAAAGAATTTTTTCATTATCATAAAAACAAATTAAAATTTGCAGTTGGAATATAGTTGCAGAGCATATTTGAAATCAGTTGATGTTCAGGAATGGAAGAAAAAAATCTTTTTAATATGTTGTTCAAATTCATATAAAAACAAGAAAGTACAATATCAAAAGGATGTTCTAAAAACCAAATTAAGCTATCAAAATTTCAAAGAAAATAATTTCTATAAAACGTTAAAGATGTTATTGAAGCAATATTATTTAATACATAATTACTCTGTTGATAAAAGCATCACAAGGCATGTCTGAGAACTGATTGTAAAAGTTCAGGGAAAGATAACTTATGATTTATGGTATTAAAATATGGGTCTTCTAGCTTGAGCAGAACATACAATTTATAAACCAGGTGTGTGTTTTATCAATAAGCCGTAAGTTCTAAGTCGTAAATCTTAAGCTAATTGATCTTAAGGCAAAACTTTGGACCTTTTTATCAACATTACCCTAACCCCAAGTCTTAGGGCATATGTGCACATTTTCAAATTAGATCTTGATAGTTTATGTATATTTTTACCTGCTCCGTTTACCAAGATACATAGTTACACATACAGCAATATTTTGGGTCTAAGTATTGACTCTTGCTAGTTATTAGGACCGGACCAGATTTGGTCTTAAGTCGCAAGTCCTAATTCTTTGTAAAATGGTCGCAAGTCATAAATGTGGTCCTAAGACCAATTTTAAAAGTTAAGACCTCTCGTAAAGTGGGCTGCGGGGTCCCAGAATCCAATTACAGTAGATATTTGATATAGGTCAGATATCAGACATCTCATCACCCAGATTTTGACTTTTTTTGCCATGGTTGACACCAGAAATGAGAGTCAATGACACTTTGGACGACAAGTTAAGAGTGAATTCCTATGTCACACCATGGCATGTTGAAGCAACCTGTCATTTAACATCCTGTTACAGACTTGTCACCAATATAATGGAGTTGTCACCTAGTGTAGGCAAGGTATCATAAATATTGAAAGTTAAAAACAACATTGAACATAATAAATCTTGGCTTACTGACACAACATATACAGCTGGTGTCCTTTAAAAGTGTGTACTTCTCAGCAGGATGTTAAACAGCATTCCAAACAAAATGAGCCTGTTGATTTCTCTCTTGTTAAAAATTGGCATTACAGAAAAAATGCAAATTATATGTGACGTTTAATGAAGAATGTTTAATGGAGGGTGAGAGCAAACACATGTGACTTATGTTTCAGGCTTAATGTCCATTCTTAAAGAGTAAAATTATCATCTAAGTGTTTTTGTGAGTTAGATTGATGTACAAATACAGAGTTGTCATCCCTGATTAATTTGTATATAAAAAGTGAGTTATGTTTAAATACAGACTTACAAATATTCATAAAGAAATCCAAGGGAGTAAAATAACTTCCTGTACCGAGGATAATGCTAACATATAGCATAAACTAACTGGTAGGGGAGACAACTACTGTAATTTATAGGTTATCTGGGCATTATAACTGATGTTAGCTTTTGCTAGGATGTCCTGAAACAAATTGATTCTTATTTCTTGTTATCAGTCATATTTGGGAGTTAAGTGTACATCTCAGAAGAACTAAAGAGAAGCTGTTGCCATTCCTTTTCCAAGTGCCCTACATAAGAGATGAAATGAAAAATCATATACCGTAAATGAAAAATCATATAAATGAAACTTCTTTAAACTAAGGTCCTCACAGTAGAAGGTGGCAGAATTAATTGTTCTTTAAACAAACAAACAAAGCGCATCAGACATCGGAAGAAAAAAATTTAAAATGCACCCCTTTAACTTTGGTGTGGTTAAGTAGTAGGGCTGAAGGTGTGGTTAAGTGATAGGGCAGGAGGTGTGGTTAAGTGGTAGGGCTGAAGGTGTGGTTAAGTGATAGGACAGGAGGTGTGGTTAAGTGGTAGCGCTGGAGGTTTGGTTAAGTGGTAGTGCAGGAGGTGTGGTTAAGTGGTAGTGCAGGAGGTGTGGTTAAGTGGTAGGGCAGGAGGTGTTAAGTGGTAGGGCTGAAGGTGTGGTTAAGTGGTAGGGCAGGAGGTGTGGTTAAGTAGTAGGACAGGAGGTGTGGTTAAGTGGTAGGGCAGGAGGTGTGGTTAAGTAGTAGGACAGGAGGTGTGGTTAAGTGGTAGGGCAGGAGGTGTTAAGTGGTAGGGCTGAAGGTGTGGTTAAGTGGTAGGGCAGGAGGTGTGGTTAAGTAGTAGGACAGGAGGTGTGGTTAAGTGGTAGTGCAGGAGGTGTGGTTAAGTGGTAGGGCAGGAGGTGTTAAGTGGTAGGGCTGAAGGTGTGGTTAAGTGGTAGGGCAGGAGGTGTGGTTAAGTGGTAGGGCAGGAGGTGGTTAAGTGGTAGGGCAGGAGGTGTGGTTAAGTAGTAGGACAGGAGGTGTGGTTAAGTGGTAGGGCAGGAGGTGTTAAGTGGTAGGGCTGAAGGTGTGGTTAAGTGGTAGGGCTGAAGGTGTGGTTAAGTAGTAGGACAGGAGGTGTGGTCCACTGAGATCTGTTTTATCAGTGTCAATGCAGTGAAAATTCTGCTACATATAAACTTTTCAGACAGTTTCTCTAATTTAAATAGTTGAACATATGTGAAAGATTTCTCTCCAGTATTGAGTACCATACTGGAAAAAGGTGAAGTCACCACCTGTCTAAAAAAAGTTTAGGTCTAGCCTAGACTTGAAACCAACACCACCTACTTGGAAGAGGAATGTTCTTCCACTGTACATTGTGTGCATGGAGTAAGTTGGCATTAGCTCTGTTTTTTCCAAAACAAATAATTTTTGTTTCCTACTACTTTGATTAATGTAAATTAACAAATAAGTGATATACACAGGCATAAAAATCTTATATTCCTGTATATTTTGTGAAAACAAGGTCATGTCCAGTGCCATATGCATATACAAAAAGTTAAGGTCAAATGATTAATTGCCAAACTGGGTTTCATTAGCAATTATCACAACATATATAGGAATTTAAGAATTTTTATGCCTATGTATATCTCTTTTTTTGTTATTATACATCAATCTAAGTACAAAATGTAGAAGAAAAAGAACAATTTTTGTAAAAATAATAAAAAGAACTGCTTTTGTCCCATTAATCTAAGAGAAGATAAAATTATATGTATTTCTAACAGTACATGTACATATAAGTTTTACCTAGACTATGATTTGAATAACAACTTTAAATTCTGGTGAAATTAACCAGTACAGTAATCACAATTGAGGTTTTTGGTAATATAATTTGATGAGTTCCTATATATTTTCATTAGCTAGACTTTAAAGGTAAAATATTAGCTAAAAATAGAGATGTAAAATCTAATTATAATGTATAGAGTCTACATTTAAACACAGAAAGAGTTATTTTGATACATAAAAAGCATGTGTGTACTAAAACAAATGTGCAGGAGTAGTAATAAAATATTCATGTCAGCTAATGTTTATGTACACTGTGTTATTTTCTGTAAGTAAATTGCTATAACTGTAAACAAACAAAACTTAGGTTCTGAATTTTTTCTATTTTTACTGTGAAGAAAGTTTTGAAAATGTGTTTGCTGCAGAATTATGAGCATTTTGGTATATTTTGAAGGCTGATGAATTTTCATGTTTAGGTTTGGAGAGGTAGTGAAAATGTTGAAAGCTGTTAAGAAATGCTGTAATAGTATATAGATATATACATATAAAAATTGCTGCATATTTGTGAGAGGCAAAGAAAATTTAAGATATAGAAGTTATTTTTGTTTGTTTTCAATACATTTACAGTTGTATCTGGAATTGACCAGAATTCTTGTCATATTGTTATAACCCATAAAATCTGGGTGACAGTAACTGAAGCTTATTTTAGATTTGCAGTATACAAACGTTATTACAAATAAAATTTTATTATATAACTATTCAATGAATTTTCATGACTGTTGGGGTACAGTAGACCTTGACAATATTTAGATCCTTACCAATATCTAGTACATAAGTATTATGTCATATAGTCAAATCTGCCCCAGTGACTCACTATGTTTAGTGACCAATTGTCTTAAGCATCCTAAATGAAGTCATTCCAAAGTATTTTCCATCCTAAATGACCCTATTTAAGCAACTGTTTAAGGAGCTAATGAACCCTATTTGGGAAAGGGGTCCTGTACCCTTTCAAATTGGGGATTTTACGTCGCAATGGGCTAAATTTGATGAAACAATAGTATTAATTATGGTAATTTTGCTAATGAAATTAAAAATAAAGATACAAAACTTTTGATTCAATTCTCTCTTTATTAAGCTGACAATATGGATTTCATCTGAAAATGTGTAGGTATTAATTCAGCAGGTTTTTTTTGTCTTTATATCAAAAGTTAGGTACATGGTGAACATAACTAGGAAATTTTTGCTCAAAGTTGGGGAAAATATAGTTGATTTTGCATTAGGAATGGGTCCTTTTACTTGACCAACATGTTGATGATATCAATCTCTGTGTTTGCCTTACGTCCATCATTTCTACTTCTGGAACTTTGAAACAATGTTTATACAGCCACTTTGATATTACTAATCGGGGTTATTTTTGGGGTCAGACAGTACAGGATAGGTATGAGGCCCCATTCCAAATGGCAGAATGTAATATTTTTCCTATTTTCAAGCCAGAATATTCCCAATGTTTAGTCTTGGGGAGAAAAAGAGTGACTTCTCTAATTAATTCAAATGATAATTAAGAAATTAAAACAAGCGTAGTTCAATTTTCTTCAGTACATAAGATACAGAGCTTGAACATTTAGATAAATTAAATTCTAAAATATCAGAGAAACTATCTTCAGATGTATTTGTAATGCTGTTGAAATTTTCCCAATTTATGGAAAATATCACAAAATTTCCAAATGGAAAGGTACAGGCCTATGTTTCTGGAGAACAGAAAATAAACCTGCCTTTTGATTTAAGATCAGTACTCCAGTCCAGTGTATTGAGATCAAAATGGTGACAGGCAAGCAGGTACTTTTATTGTTAAAAATTGAATAAATGCATTATGTCAGATGAAAATATGAAATAAAAATGAAAAAAAGATTTTTTGCTAAAAGATCACATATCAGGGCCCCAAGTCACCAAATATACTCAGTACTCGAGCTCAACTTTTATTTCATTATTTTGACTGTATAATTGTTTGTAAAACTTTTGAGTGATTAGGAAATCAATTATTATTTTTGTCATTTACATATAAAGTTCTGCATCACAAAAAATGGGAAAAACATGTTGAGTATGGTACTCCAAATTTGCGTACTTACTCAAAAATTTCTTTAATATTTCTGAAATTTTCTCAAATGAGCAATAATTTTTATCATTATTTACAATTATATGCCTTCAACATACAAACATGTTCTGTTAAATTTTACATGTTTTACCTTAAAAATCATGAAAAGTTGGTTGAGCTTGAGCACTGAGTAAATTTGTTGACTTTGGGCTCAGGTCACTTGAATTAAAAGAGCACCTGTCATGTGACCTCATTGCACCTTTCCTAAAATGATTATTTAAGACATGATACACTGTATGGTATTACATAATATCTACACCATTGAGAACAAAGATCTCGGAACATATCATTTTGGTTGGTCATACATGTGATTCTTGCGGCGGGAGGAAAAATCTGCTGAGTTTTAGGGTCCCTTTCATCCCTCCCGTCACTTTTCTGAATCTTCCGTCATCAGAAATTTCAAGTACCAAAAAAAGAGTGACCGACATGGCAACATGTAAACTTCTCATAATTAATAATCTGCAAATGTCAGGCTACCAATTGCTTGACACTTTTACAGGTAAATAGCCTGTGGGCATGTTTATTATTGAGGGTGTTAATGATTATATAACACCGTCCCATCCACTGATTGGCTGTTAACCGGTGATAAGACTAAGTCAAAGTGAGTGTGTATGTCATGTGACACATGCTTGGATCATCGATGATTAGAAGCATGATTCCAGCCATCGAATATAGTTATTACAACATCTTACAGTCTCAAAAGATATTTGTAATGTACTTCAACTAAGAAAATCACAAAAAAATTATCATTTTATTTATAATCAAGCATGCAAAGCATTTACCTCAAGGTTTAAACTGTCACAAAGCACATGTAATGGTAGACATAAGTAGTTTAAGAAACAGGAATTGACCTCTTACTTAGGAATTGACCTCTTACTTAGGAACTGATCCCTGACTTCATATTTTTCAGAATTCTGATTTGAAAGCTCGGCTAAGTGAATTGGATACTTGTGTTTGTGACCCGCAGTGTCTCGTTAATGGTGTCATCTACAGTGACGGAGAAACTTGGCAGCAGGACAGCTGTACCATGTGTACATGTCAGGTATGATGGAGATACTTTCATTTACTCTCCTTGATGTGTTTCTACAAAATGAATTCCTTTTCAAAACCTGACTCTTTCATTTAAAGTATTGTTTTATTATTTGGGGAAAAGTAAAGGCCCTTCCAGGTGAGCTTGTTTTGAGGTCAACTTCCATTGACAATACAGTTTAAGAAAAAGTGTACATTGAGATCATCTTTGTAATTATATCATTATGAATGATAATTTTGTTTTAGCACATTTGCAAAATATTAGCACATAGATACATAATTAGCACATTGGTCTAACTATCCTCATCAGATCTGACATATACCGTAGGTGAATCACTATATCAGAGCACAGGATCCAACAGATCACTGGTTTATCACTATATCAGAGCACCAGATTTAACAGATCATTGGTGCATCACTACCGTAATTTATCTAATTAAGGCGCCTTTTTTGGGGTATTTCAGATTAATGGGCGCCTTAATTTGTGTCAAAAAACTAAATTTCAGTTGATAAGGCGCCTTAATTGGAGTTTTGTCGATCTGGGGTTTGAAATCAACCTCAAATATCCATGCAACATGGGGGACGATGATAAATACGGTCTAGATGTTGTTTATTTATTTGTATTAATTAATCCAGATCATTATCAGCTACAAACATTTATAAAAAGTGAAAGATTTCTGTGAATAAACATTTCTTTTATGTTGTTTATTTAGTCTACCGCATGATGAAAACGACTCTTGAGTCCACGCTGTCACTCGGAATTATACTCTGTTCTTAACAAGTACTGATCCATAATCAATCAAGTTTGTCATAATAAATATTCTTCTTTATCATCATGCTGATGTAAATAATGTAGCCAGTCTTTAAATTCATATTGTTATAAATTATATCAAGAGGAAAGCTGATTTCAAATTGAAAATGAAATCCCGGTAATTATTAAATTATTATTATTAGTATTACGAAATTATTTGTCAGACATTCAAGAAATAGACTTTAACCTGTGCTGCCATCTCCCTAACTGCTTAGACGTAACCTGTTAGGTGGTAAATCAGCCAGTTACTAATTAGGCATGCCCTAAATAAACAATCAATAATGACTTTTGGTATCAATTATGTAACTGACAATGCTGAATTAAAAAATGCTGATACGGAAATGTTAAAAACACGTGGTTTTTTGGAAATCGGGATCGAAGTACCGACTAAAGTGTATTGCCTAATGTCTGCTGATTCACCGACACGAAGTTTAGAAATCTATATATGAAATACCAAGGCAAATAAATAAAATCTGAAGCCAATACAAAGTCAAGACAGTATTACAAAACAATTATAATGGACGCTTTAAAACACCACAAACTCAGATTAAACTTAGTAACTGTACTCTGCAATCACATAACTGCCCGAGGGAAAATAAGTTCTGCTTTCAAGCTGAAGACTGAAGTGAAGATGTTGTGAGTCGAACTAATCAGTCTCTGTTCGTATCTAAAATCTGTTCGGTAATGATTTAATTGACCTGAGGTTAAAAGATTGTCTGGTCTTATTTATTTACTGTATGTTATCATTAAAGCTGTCAAAAAACGTTTCATTTTCATTTTGGGGGGGGGGGGGGGTATTTTTTTTTTTTCGTTTCAGAGGGCGCCTTTATTAAAATAAAAAACATAATTTTGGTCTTGGTGGTGCCTTAATTAGAGCAGCGCCTTAATTAGATAAATTACGGTATATCATGAGAGAATTTCTTGGTTCACCTTTCAAATTATCTGGTAAAAAGTCTGGTAAATTAGTCAACCAGAGCTTCTAGGGGACATATCAAAAGTCTGGTAAGATGGTTAATCAGAGTTTCTAGGGGAAATATCAAAAGTGGTAAAATGGCCAACCAGAGTTTCTGGGGAACATAGTAAAAGTCTGGATTTTACAAATTGATCAATCAGGTGATAGAATTTCAACATCAGTATTTGGAAAATGGGGGAATAACATTAATCTGTACAAGTAAAAACTTGTTTGGGTTCCAAATGGTTTTCTTGTGACTGTAGATGACATTATCAGCATAAATACAGTCTCATATCAGCAAATTGTCAATATCACATTAGCACATTGTGAAAATTTGTAATTATAACAGAATTATCATATATAGGAATATTTATGATTAAATGTCTTTATTATTTTCAATGGTAGGTAGGAAAACCAGAATGCACCAGAAGATCAGAACTTCCCCAGTGTATGGGTGAGTATTCCTATATATTTATCATACCCCATTAATCAGCCTTCTGAGTGTATGGGTGAGTATTCTGTATTTATCATACCCCATTAATCAGCCTTCCCTGGTGTATGGATGAGTATTCAAATGTATTTATCATACAACAGTAATCAGCCGTCCCCGGTGTTTGGGTGAGTATTCATATGTATTTATCATACAACAGTAATCAGCCTTCCCCGGTGTTTGGGTGAGTATTCAAATGTATTTATCATACAACAGTAATCAGCCTTCCCCGGTGTTTGGGTGAGTATTCAAATGTATTTCACATACAACAGTAATCAGCCTTCCCCGGTGTTTGGGTGAGTATTCAAATGTATTTATCATACAACAGTAATCAGCCTTCCCCAGTGTATGGGTGAGTATCAGATGTGTTGATTATACCCCAGTAATGAGCCTTCCCCAGTGTCCCTGTCACATTTTTGGAGAGTCAAAAATAAAAGTTACCCTTCCTCATCTTTTTTTACAATACACTGCAAGTAAGAATGTTATTTACCATTTGAATAGCATGCAGTAATACTTCAATATATTTTTAGAAACATTACAGGATATTATATCACTTTCAGCTCCCTGTTTGAACTCACCATGCCAAAATCAAGGTTACTGTGTGGACATGGGACCAGATCCTGAGGGATATCAGTGCCTATGTCAACCCCCTTATGATGGAAATCTATGTGAAATCAGACAAAACCCCTGTGTTTGGCCTGTGGAGCCTGGATATTGTAACCTTACAGTTCAGAGATATTATTATGATCGGTTTGAGGAGGTGTGCAAGCCATTTAATTTTACAGGTGTGGTATAATGATATATTGTTTTTGTGACTGAGAAAAAAATGACAAATAAAACTTAAAATACTAGATATCAAATTAGCTAAGTGAGATTATGTCATGTCATAACCATAGTGATGATGGATTTATAAATTTAAAAAGATTAAGTAAGCATATCAACAAATATTGGACATCTGCGATGAGAAATAGATGATTGAAATGATTGATTGCTGTGAAAATGTCACAGCATCTTGCTACAAAGAAAGTATATGGGAAGACTTCTGCCCCTTGTGAAAATGTCACAGCATCTTGCTACAAAGAAAGTATATGGGAGGACTTCTGCCCCTGATTTTACCAAAAATAAAAATCGCTTAAATCTGGGCAGAAAGTTTGGCCTAATGTGCATCCTGCATAAATTTAAACACTTTAAAACTTTGAATACATTATGTAATGAATATCAATATAATGATTTTGGGTTAGGATAGGCAGTCAGGTGACTGGGTCTGGGGTTTTCTAGATAGGGTCAGGTGACTCTGTAAGGAGTTCTGTAGATAGGGGATAGACCCAGGTGACTGGGTCAGGGGTTTTCTATATAGGGTCAGGTGACTGTGTAAGAAGTTCTGTAGATAGGGGATGGACCCAGGTGACTGGGTCAGGGGTTTTCAAGATAGGGTCAGGTGACTGTGTAAGGAGTTCTGTAGATAGGGGATGGACCCAGGTGACTGGGTCAGGGGTTTTCTTGATAGGGTCAGGTGACTGTGTAAGGAGTTCTGTAGATAGGGGATAGACCCAGGTGACTGGGTCAGGGGTTTTCAAGATAGGGTCAGGTGACTGTGTAAGGAGTTCTGTAGATAGGGGATGGACCCAGGTGACTGGGTCAGGGGTTTTCTAGATAGGGTCAGGTGACTGTGTAAGAAGTTCTGTAGATAGGGGATGGACCCAGGTGACTGGGTCAGGTGTTCTGTAGTTTGGCCCAGAGTGACCGAATCAAGTATGAAACACACACACACACACATATATAGTTATATATACCGTATTTGACCTAAAAAGGGCATCGGGCGCAGGTAATTGGAGTACAGTGCGTCTTTATTTTGACATTTTTTCTTTCATGATGCACATTTTGATTATGTTGCCAAAAATGGTAAAATACTCCACTATGCAAAGTTATCTACAATGTATAGGCCCTATAGCTGTTTGTACTGAGTTAATTACTTTGTAATCCACCGAATATATTAAAAGGGGAAAAGAAACAATGTAGCAAAAGTTGTTACTCACAAAGTCACTTACTGTCAAATCAAGATTTTTTGGTTGAACTGCGAGATCAGGAAACAGGCATTATGACTAGGAGTGATACATGTCTAACACAGATGCTTCATTGAAACCAACAATTTGGACAATTTCTTTGATTTAATGCGATCTCTGACATTCAAAGTGTAAAACTGGTATTATGCGAGATTTTGGTAATTGCAGCAGATGGTTTAAAATGACAGCAGTAGACGAAATGGGAAGTTTGAATGAAAACCTTCTCTTGAAATTCCGAAAATTTTAATGTATATATATTAAATTTACTACTGTAGGGTGTGGAGGAAATGTGAATAATTATGAAACTTTACAAGCCTGTCAGGATGTGGCCATGTCTGGTGCTTGCTGCTTCCGTAGATTCAAGGCCAATGTGAATGCACTCATAAGTAATGATCAGATGAAAGAATCGAAATGTCAGGTAAAAATGACAACAATTACTAATTACATTGTTCATGTTATCTAATGGGCTCTGCTTTGACGTACCCTTGGATATCCATGATTTAATTACTTTTAAAGTGTTCCTTTTCAGATTGTGAGGTATTAAGGTCAACTTTTCATTTTCATGTGAATTTATGTTTTTGCAATGTCTCGGTGAGTTTGATATACTGTATATCTGGAAATCTTCGCCTCGGGTTATTTTCGCCCTATTCAGCAGAAAACATATTCACCCCTTCTTATTTACAGGCTATCTTTATACCTGGTATCAAAGACGTATGTCCATGCTTCAATTATTTAGCTTATAAATTTCGCTTCCATTTTGAGTTCGCCCTCTCAACAAATATTAATCGGGAGCGAAAATTTCCAGGTATGTATTCAGTAAGTATGTAGATGTAAAGCAACAAGAATAACCAAATTGTCTGTAATTTGTCTTTTTTTCATGGTTTATAAAGTAACTCAAAGCACCTGCGATAATATAGCTCATTTTAACCCTAGTACATTTTGATTCACCATGTATTGAAGAATATTTTTTAAGTTAAATTTTTTACAATGAAGTTTAGGAAATTCTGTGATTGAGCACCTTCAATCTGTTTAAAATCTCCTTGGTGCCTAAATATTATGTACAGGTTATCTTTATACCAAGTATCAAAGATGTTGAAATGTTGAAAAGATTTTGTTGATTTTCCTTTGCCAATATAAATGAATGAAACATGCCAGATTTGAATCCAGAATGTCCCAGAATCCTCTTGTTTACTTTATGAATGGATCAGTGCCACATTTGTACACTTGAATGCAACATACCGAAATGTAGCCTCAATTAATTTAAATTTGCCAAGAATTAAAGTGCCAGAGGCTATTACATGAGTGTAATGATTGTCATGATCTGTTTTATTTTTAACTCATTCATCCCTAATACAAATTTGGACTGGTCTTTGTCATTGATTTATGGAAGAGTCCATTGTTTTTCAGGTATTGATGAGCTAATTATCCAAATCAAGTGAGATGAAAAATTGATTGTGATGATTTCCAGACAAATGTTTGAGATATGGCACACTATTTCTGATTCAAATTAACAGATTGAGATCTATATTAAATAAATTATAAACTTTATTTGAATTGGAAAAACTCAAAATTGAATTATGAGAGAAGCTCAAATTTCTATTGCAAATTGACCTCCAAAAGATTAAAAACCAAAATAAAATAATCCAAATCATTAATTGACAACAAAAAATAGAAGTAAATTAAGTAACCAGATATTTTATATGAGATAAACAATGTGTCAGGCTGTGATCAAAGTTAAATTAAGGAACCAGATATTTTATATGAGATAAACAATGTGTCAGGCTGTGATCAAAGTTAAATTAAGGAACCAGATATTTTATATGAGATAAACAATATGTCAGGCTGTGATCAAAGTTAAATTAAGGACAATATTTGCCGTATACAGTGGAATTTGGTTATGTTGAAATTCCGGATATGTCAAAGTTGAATGGCAGATCTCAATTTTTATGGATAGTAAAATGTATTACCCGGTAATTAAAAATTTCGGTTATCTCATATTCTAGAGGATGATCCCATAAATTTGGAGATAACGAGATTTGAACGTATAAGTAACATGGTCATCTTACCTATCTAAATCTTGAAACTTAATTTACAGGGTTTAGGTACAAGCTTTAGTAAGTATCCATTTAAACTCTGGAGTTAAGTAACAAGAGTTCTAAATGAAGATAGATTTGGTAACAGTCACAAATTAGGATGCCTGTGGAAAATTCAAAAAACAATGTAGTGTGACCAATTGATGTTCCATGTGCATATCAAATGTGCCAGTGTCAAAGGTGAAAATGATGGTCACATGTGCTCTGTTGACCAATGATATTAATGGAATGTTGTATACCATGTGATAATAACACTGGAATAAACTTTTACAAATGCATTGTGGATATGTAAACATAAACCAGGTAAGTGAAAATATATTGTATCTCTATTCTCAGGTGATGAGCCTCGGTGATTGCAGAAGTGTTCATCAACAAAACATGACTGGTTACCTGACGGAGGTTGTAGGCTTCTATCCAAGTTTGACCTGTGAAGAGGCCGGATGTGGCACACCCCCTGGAGGATGTCTGTATGATGACAAAGTGTATCAACCAGGGGATGTAACTTACCAGGGTTGTCAGGAATGTAAATGTCAAGT
This sequence comes from Atrina japonica, assembly GCA_030159075.1. Classification (NCBI taxonomy): domain Eukaryota; kingdom Metazoa; phylum Mollusca; class Bivalvia; order Pterioida; family Pinnidae; genus Atrina; species Atrina japonica. Next base: position 162,380 of record BROG01000946.1, read on the forward strand.
GGATGAGAACTGGTCTTGCAGGTACTGTTAATTAAACCCACCTAAAACCAAAGATGGGGATATATCTTTTTTGGTATGTCTGTCCATTTTCAGTTAGTTTCTTTGAAACCCTCCGTCATATAACTTTTTGAGATTCTTTCCACAAATTTTAGCCAAATTATAGATGGAGCTTTATATATCAGTTGAAATGTTATAGTCCACATTTGTTATCATTTGCAAGAGTTATGGGACTGCAATTTTTAAGAATGGCTTGGTTTGGGGGAGGGCATAGTGTTTCCAAAACACATTTTGTTTGTTTTATTGTTGTTCTATGTCTCACAAAGAATTTTTCACCTATATGGAGATATCCTCTTATATAAGTGATGTGCTCCAAATTTGATCTATTAGAAAAAACTTCACTTCTTTTCTCCAGCACATGACAGTGGTACAGTTGTTACCTGTTATATAGAAATCTCTGATATGTACATGGACTTGGAATCCAATAAATTTATACAATGAATCACTGAAAGTGATCATGTTAGTTTCTTAGAAATTTTTCATATTGAATTATCAGCAAAATTCTGTTGGTAGTTGATTTTTTTTATATAATTACAACAATCCTTATAGGGCAGGATGACTTAATTATTGAAATATGTTGTACAGGAACTTACAAGTTCTCATACAGCAAGTTTTCTGTTTCCAGTTTTCTATCGAGAATTTTAAATTCCCTGAATTTGTTTCAGTTGCACTGAGCCATCAAAAAGGAAGGAAATACGAGACATGACTAGAGAGGAGATAACTCGATTTCAAGTCGCTATACAGCAATTGCGCCTATCTGGACCAGGCAATGTCTGGGAGAAGATGCGAGATATGTATATGGCCCACAGTATGCACTCAAATGGTGGTCCATATTATTTGCCTTGGCACAGAATCTTCCTGAAAAATTTGGAGAAGAAATTACAAGAAATTGACTGCAAAATTACTTTACCCTATTTTGATTTTACCACTGATGTTGGAAATTTTGCAGAAGCCATTATCTGGCAACCAAATTATTTTGGTGGAGATGGATTTGGATTGACTCATTGTGTTACTGATCATAATTTCGGACCTTTTGGTGGATGGAGACCATGCATCTTGAGAAATTTCAACAAACAGGTTCAGCTTCCATCACTTGCCGAACTCGCTCTGGCATTAAGTAGCGATGACTACACAGAGATGAGCATGTGTTTGGAGACCTATATTAGCTGTGTTCATACATTCATTGGCGGTGATATGGCAACAACGGGCAGTCCTTATGATCCAGTTTTCTTTGCAGTGCATGCTTTTGTGGACATGTTATACTGGAGATGGCAACAAAGGGGAAACAATAAGTTCAAGTATCCGGCAGCATTTGGAAACATTCCCATGATTCCATATAACATTCCACCCCGTAGTGTCCTTGACATGGAAAATGACCTTTGTGTTATTTATATTCCACCTTCTTTTGGTCATCCTTGTAATCAAACTTCAACGAATGTCAGTGATCCAGGCGTAAGCAGGGGAGATATCCCAGCCTCAGACAAAGTGGATGCACGAGGGGTTTCAGGATATGATTCAGATGGTTATGACCGGATGGGATATAATATCTTTGGATACAAGAAGGATGGTGAGATATATAAATATATATATATATAATGTTTGTTACAAGCATTTGTTATTCTGTTGAATTCTCAAAGAAAATATAAATCATGTAAAATTTATTCCTGCAGGGCTTAAAAGACCCTTTTGGGGACAGTGTCCTGTACCCTTGCAATTGGGAATTTTACGTTGTAATGGGTCAATTTGGGAAAAAGGACCTATGGTCATTTTACTCCTAAGAATAAAGACAAAACTTGTGATTAATTTGACTTATTTTATTTAACTGACATGGTTTTCATCTTAGCAGTATAGTTTGCACTAAATTCTCATTTTGGTTTGGTGTTATACCAAATTTATATGACATGGTGAACATAATTGGAAATTTTTCCTCAAAATTAGGAAAAAAATAGTAGATTCTGCATTGGGAATGGGGCCTTTTATAGCACCTGCACGTTGATGATATTATTCTCTGAGGTGTTGTCATTTTAGAAGTACTTGTCAGGTTGAAAATACATCCAAAATAAAAACTTTGATAAGTGTTAAACTTTTAATTTATAAGTCATGCTGTGACACCCTGTCATGTATTTTGAAGGTTATAATCGGGATGGCTTCAACAAGACTGGCTATGACAGAGATGGTTACAATCGCTATGGTTACGACATAAATGGCTACAACATATATGGTTTAAACAGATCTGGTTTCGATAAAAATGGCAAAAAAGATCCATTAGGCAGATATGATCAGTCCGGTTATGATGACTTTTGTCTGGATTTAGAAGGTTTGGAAATTTATATTTAACTATTGACAAATGAACGTTGATTGATATAGATGGCAGAAAAGTGTCAATTTTTCTGTACGATGCCCCAACAACAATGTATGACACGAATATTCCTATTTCTCAGTTATATAATGTAATTATACTAATTAACAAATTAATCAATAATAGAAATGAGTAAGAATTCATTAAAACTTCTAGGTGTTCAGCTACACATGCAAACTCACCTAAATTTACAAAGTCTAGGCTGCAAAAAGTACCCATACAATCATAAGTAAATCTACCATAAACAGATGCATAATGATTATGATATTATAGAGTGTTCCAGCCAGGATTTGAAAAGGGCAGGGTGTTAATTTTAAAAAAGGCACTTTTTTATCATAAATCAACTTTATAACAGGCACTTTTTGCATGTTATTGTGTTATAAAAATGAACACAATTGCATAGAATATTCATACATATACACACTTTTCTCTCATTGTAAAGGCCAATAGTCTTTGCAATTTTTTCAAATGGTTAATGCATATTGTGGTCATTTGACCCTTTTATTATCTGTTGTAATTATGACACAGCACCTTCTAATATAATTTAAATGTGTTGCATCATATCATTTGACTACAAAAATAACTATGACTTTTTGTTCCTTTCAGGTTTAACAAAGGTCAGACGTGATAGATATGGGTTTGATGTGAAAGGATATGACACTAACAGATGTGGATACCTTTTTAATGGACCATTTTCTACCATACAGTCTGTTCGATTATGGGAGATTTTGTCAATACAGGACAAGGGATTCCTAATGTCTGTGCCCAGAGTTTGTCCACGCTTGGATCCTGTGCCCATTAGCTGGACACACCAGTTTTGGATATCGGCAATGAAGGATGTCTCCAGTAAGTAACAGTGTAAATAGATACTCTATTAATCATTTGATATCATTTTATCTAACTTTTGTTGCTTTTTTATGCCCCAGCCAAAAAGGTCTGCCAGGGGCATCTAGTGTTTGGATTGTCTGTCCATAATTCTGTCCTGCTTGTAATTCCATCCTGCTTACATATAAAGTGCAATATTTCAAGTTTGGATTGTGATACAGTAACCAAACTTAAGACTGTAAGTTCATCTAAGGGTTGCTCACTCTTCACTGACATCACATGCTCCAGGTGTCACTAGTGGAAGTGGAAGTCATATGTACTCCTTCTACTCATGGTATTAATCGAAGGCAAGTAATTCATGTGTTAGTAGCCAGAAAAGAAATCACATATAATATAGATAAAAGAGTGTATATGCTTTCAGGAATTTTCCACCTTATTGTATGGGGCCAAAATATGGCCCCATTCCCTGTGCAAAAAATGTATTTGTTCCCAATAATATGCAGTCAAAATTTCCCAACTGAGGTCAAATGACAATGAATTTGAAGAGATTCATATATGTTCAAACAGTTTTGTGTATTTTAAGATTTCCCAATTTCAACAAAATTTTGTTAAATTCCCAAGGCTCAGGTGCTTTTCCCAAAAAGATATGAAAAATTTCTGGTATTAAGACATTATATTGATATGAGACTTTTTAACATTACAGCGATGGTTCCAGTCCTGACACCAGTGATGCCTCTCGCTGTGCCTTCGTCCAGATTTTGTTTTGACACGACCTCATATTTGTCCCCCTGTACATGTGACACGTCAATCACTAGCTGTGCAGGAAACCCATGTCTTAAAGCTGAATGTCCATCATACCCAGAGGCCATTTGTCACGTAGATTTTTGTTCATCCTGTAAAGCCACCTGGTACCACAATGGTCAGGTCATCGACTGCCATGGAGAAAGAGGTCTGTATAACTTTTCAGACTTTTTATAAACCTGAATCGTCAAGTTTCTTACTGCAAATGTTAACTAAATTCCGTATGTTGCTTTATGTATGTGTACGATCTGGAATTTGAATGCAGGCAACATTTGGCAATGAGGATATCTGTCATAGTTATGAGACTTTGTAAAAATCTTCATGGTTGACTTCACTCTTGTGTCATAGCATTTCCTAGATATGTCTTTTTATACGTTTATAATTGCTCTGGAATAACAATTCTATTCTGTCCTAACTTATATGGTTGGGAATATAGTGGAACCTTGCCTAATGACCACCTCTTTTAGGAGACCACCTCACAATTAAGACTATAAATATTCACTCTCTTGAAAATTTCTTTAAAGAGATTTGATCAGTCAAACCCTCACTGAAGAGACCACCTTGCTAGTCAGACAGTTTGGTGGTCTTATTACCGAGGTTCCACTGTAGTGGTACTTTAAAATGAGATTTCTCAGTAGCTATGTTAAATCAGATGCTCAATAACATTTGATACTTTTTAGGTGATTGCCTGGATGCCCCCGAGATTTAGGATCTGTTACGATTTGGTTTTGGTCTGTCTGTTTGCAACATTTTTTAATCCATCAAACAACATTCCTCAAATTTTAAATACATTTGGTGTAGAGGTTTATACATGTATTAAAAACATCTAGAATGATTTTTGAATAATGACCAACATTCAGCAATATTTACCAGAGTTATGGGACTTCAAAATCTTCATATACGACTTTTTGTCAAGACAGTGTTTCTCAAACACATCTTGTTGACATTATGCACAAACACAGGGAAAGTGTCCAACACATAAAGAAAAGTAAATGACTAGTTTTTGCAAAATTGATCTTTATTGAATCGTATCGCATGTATATTATTTATGTGACATTATCATATTTTCATTTTGGTGCAGATTTTTGCTTACCAAATCCATGTCAAAATGGTGGAACTTGTGTAAAGTCTTTGTGGCCCACAGAGCCCCAGTACATTACTTGTCAGTGCCCCCCAGGATTTGATGGTCATCTGTGTGAGCACCGTGCTGTAGAAGTGTGCAGTTTACCTCTGAGCACAGGTAAGTACAGGTGAATTCATTATAACTTGTCAACATCACTATACTGCACTTGTTCTTCTTATATCTTTTTGAGTAACTGGGGTACATATTGTGATTAGTCATATTCTGTACATGTGTGTAAACAAACATTTTTTTTTAACATTTTCTCAGGTAATTTTGGGTCAATGACTTTCACCTTTGATTTGTAGTTTTCATAGTTAGTTACACCATATATTGTCCTATACCAATAAATGCATGAAATAAATCAGAGACTGAATGATGGTGTTTTATTTCCTTTTTCTTTTTTAAAAAAAACCTGTGTTTTTTACTTAAGACCTTGAAGATTTGTGACCTTAACTGTCATGCCACACTCTTTTAACTGCAAAATTGGTTATTTAGTAAATAAATATGTACAAGTTTGTATTATGTTAGAGAAGCCTATATATTATACATTAATCTTTCATCTTGATAACCAAATAAGTATACTCCATATTTTGAATTTTACATTGCTTCCAGGTCATGCTGCGAGTGACATATGCAATGAACAAGTTTGTTTGTTTTTTTATTTATTTATATATTTTTTTATTTTTTTTAGGGGGGTATGTGTCTTGCATTAGATCCAGAAATATAGAAATATTGAATATCTTTTTCACAAATGGTGCATAGTGCATCTTTTGTTAGCATGTTATGCAGATAGATATGCAAAATCACAGATCTTTTCTGTTTTAGGTTCATGTGACCAACGCTTGCGTCGCTGGTACTTCAACTACCAAACACAAGCATGTGAGGAGTTTGTGTACACTGGCTGTGGGGGTAATGCCAACCATTTTGCCACAGACGAGGAATGTCAGACGAGGTGTGAAATAGGGGCATGCTGCTATAGACTTCCACTATACAAGAAAAGAGTCCCTGGTTACGACCCAAATGGCTATGACAGGTAAAGATGTTTGTTAATTGTTCAACATTGCTTGTGGCAGCTCAGTTGTTTGAACATTCAACTGGCAATTGGAGGGGACTCCGTGGGCGAGTGGTTAGAGCATCCCACTTTAAACCATGAAGTCTTTCACTTCCTGCCAGCGCAGGTTTGAATTCTGCTGGAAACTGAGCTGATTTTTGTGAGAAAGTTTGTCAGTTTACTTTGTAGATGGCTGGTGGTCTCTTTTCTGGGTATATTGTAACTGGCCATGGGTTCTTTCCTCCACCCTTCAAAGAAAATGGCCATCACCATATAACTGAACAATTGATGAGTTTGGTGTAAAACACTGTTCAAAATAAAAATAAAACCTGGCAATTAGAAAGTACCAAGTTAGGTTAAAGTCATATTTCTTGTCAAACTTACGCACAAATAATTAAATTTGAGGAACGAGAAATAGATAAACAAGACAGACCAATAAACATGACTTAATGTATGAGATAGATCCTTTTTATTGCCACTTGATAACAGGGGCCTGGGCTTTTCCAACTCGGAAAAGTTATTGACAATTACTGTATGTGTATTTAAATTAGCGCACTCATATTTTAGCACTCTCAGGGGGTATAGACTTATTAGTGCAATCTTGAATTTGCGTAATTAATTTCATGGGCTTTGTCGTGTATAAAGAATGACAGGATGGAGAAATTTTATTGCTGCCCTTGAATTAGCACAATGACTGTAGCGCGTTAATATTAGTATACCGTTAAAATAAGTACATGTACAGTAGTCTGTATTGGGTAATTTTACACTGCTCAGCCTAGACAAAAGTACTTTCATCTTCAATAGACTTACTGTGAGTCTTTTGCTCATTCTGTCTTTTAAGATATGATAAGATTAATTTATTTTGTTTGCTGTCATCATCCTTAATTTCTTTCCTGTAGTATTTGGAATTATGGGACATGACCGGCTATACAGTTAGTTGGAACTCTTATACTTACTTTGAATACTGATCCTGACTGAATGACATTACCTTAGAAAGTGCCCCAAAGAGTTCTGTGAGAGACAAAATCACATACATGAAACATGTTTGTTTTTCAGTTGAATTACTGCCTGTCCTTTGGGTATTTTCAGTTGCAATTTGGGGGAAAATCTAACATTTTTCCCCATTGGGATAGAGGTCAACACTGGCCCCATACGGACCCTAAATAAAGCTATCGATTAAGTAGATACCAATGGATGTTACACTACTAAAATTATCTGTATGGAGCATGCTTTACAAACATTTTATTGTTATGATATATATTGTTTTCTATGTATGTTTGCAGATATGGTTTTAACATTAAGGGTTTCAACCTTAAAGGAGTAATGCGAAGTGTCAACAACAGCACACCTCTTGGTAGTCAAGTGTATGACCGACAAGGATTTGATTGGCAAGGTAAGTGTTAGTTTGTGATATCAGATTCATACAGTCAAAACTTGCATTAAATCCACCTATGTGTAAAGGGCACCTGTCTGTAAATGCCATTCAAGCATAACCTCTGTTAATTTTTTTTATAATAAATAAACCTTTTTATGAAGGCCACCTGTCTGTCTATAACAGCTACTTTTACCTGTTCCTTTGAGTAACCTTTATAGATAAGTTTGACTGTATATGTATAGCAGGGATCTCCACAGAATGAACACAGATTTTCAGGATGGAGACCGTCGAAAAGTTCACATATGACATATAAAGACATGACTATGTGATTTACAATGACAAAAGAAATTACTTCAGATTTGAGGGTGGCACAAAAAAATTCAAGCATGTGTACAAGTATTTCTTGTCTTATCTAATTTAGCTGAGCTGTTATTTTACTGCAACATTGTTTTTGTAGGATACAACAAATATGGCTTTGATAGGGATGGGTACGACAGGATTGGCTACAATGTGGATGGATATGACAGGGAAGGATTTGACATTCTGGGAAAGAGCAAAATTGGGGAATATGACGGAATTGTAGAATACAATGAGGACGGTTACACTGTAGAGGGATACAACAGGTAAAATATTTGTTATAAGTCTGATGATATATTGTCTGATTCATATAACTTAGTGAGCAGAGTAACTTTTGGGTTATCATACAACTCACATTCTTCCTAAAGCAGGCTACACAGGAAATAAGTTATTACCAAATGGATATCGGTAGGTATAGTGACAGGTAAGGATGGTTACTCTTGCCATGTGTCAGCCTAAGTATGTGTGTGTATATGTATATATGTGTATGCATATATATGTATGTATAATGTATGTGTGCATATACATATTGCAAGTATATATTACAAATGTACAAATGTATGTAATATGTGCTTTTTGCATTATCTTGAGATGTTGGATAATGATGATGTATTTCCATTCAGAACAAATTAAATGTGTGAACATGTACTGTGTTCTGGAGGTCTTTATTACTGAAATAAATAAATGAATTGAATTAAATTAATGTTGTTATCCTGCATTCTTAAAATTTGAACTCATCCAGGTCAAGAAAGGATTCCACCCTCCAGCTTATATGCAATGGACTATAATTACCTGTTGCAAATACAAAATCTTGAATTGTTTTTGTACTTAACACACCTGTTGATTAAATATATATGTAAATTATTTATAGGACAGAATTTTGTTGTAGCAGCAATTTTCTATTTGTTTTGATAATTTCAATTTTATTTGTAACTTCACATTTCAGAGCTGGAATGAATTGCTATGGTTACAATAGAAAAGGCTTGAATATGTATGGTGTTTCATGTGCTTACAAATACCAATGTCGACCCCATACCTTAGCTCAGTGCCAAAAAGTGGACAGGAAAGAGGGATATGAAGTACTAAAGTTTGTTCCAGGCAAACGATGCTCAGAAGTGAACTGTGTTGGAAAATGTGGATGTTCCCATGGAAACACTACATACAAATTCAATGAACAATTTCAGCTTGGTTGTCAGGTTTGTGTTTGTACTGGAAGGGGAGTTATAGAATGTAACTGTCCTCGTCCTTACAATAGAAAAGAAATTCGCGATCTGACAAGAGATGAACTAAAGAGGTATCAGAAAGCAATCAAGCACCTAGCCATTGAGACTGGTTACCCTTCCAGATGGTTCCAGTTTGCCCAGTTGTATTCCAAGCATATACCCCAGGCAGTTGGCAGCAATGCTTTCTTGCCTTGGCACCGGTATTTCCTGAAGTATGTAGAACAGGAGCTTCAAATGATGGATTGTGAGATTACGATTCCGTATTATGATTGGACTCTAGATGCTGGAGAGCCCCACAAGTCTGTTGTATGGTCGTCTGTTGTTTTTGGTGGTAATGGCGATGGACGGACAGGCTGTGTTCCGTTTCACATGTTCAAAGATTACTATCCTCCTAACTGGGTACCATGTTTAAGGAGACAGTTTAACATAAGTTCTACTCTTCCTGATGCTGTTAATGTCCAGCTGGCAATACATGAACCCTCATACGAAAACTTTAGGATACAGATGGAAGTTATGCTAAATGTTTTCAAGTCTTTTGTAAATGGACACATGAATTCCAATTTAAGCCCTTATGATCCGGCTTTCCTATCCGTGTTAGCATACATTGATAAAATCTGGGACAGCTGGCAACAAAAGTCTAGTGAGAGAATTTTGAGTTATCCCCAAAAGTTGAGGTATGTGCCAATGGAACCTTTCAAGATGACCCCAGATGATGTGATGGATTCAAGGTCACAAATGTGTGTCCAATATGTACCTCTTACAGAAGTGGAGATTTGTAATATCACTTTGCCAATATTTGGATATGGAGTAAATGGATATGACAGGCATGGACTGGATCGGGAAGGATATGGTATAGGCGGATTTGATGTTAACGGATTTGATCGAAATGGAAAGCAGGATTCAAGGGGGATTTACAATACTCTCGGATATGACCGTCATGGCTACAATCGTCAAGGATATGATATGACGGGATATGATCGCTTTGGTTTTTACTTGAATATGTACAATTTAGATGGATTTGATGGCAATGGTTATGATAGATGGGGTTATGACCGATATGGTTTTGATAGAAATGGAGTGACACCGTTTGGTTTTGACAAGAACGAAACAGCTGTGTTTTCATCTTATCCCAACATATTTGACAGATTTGGTTATAATAAGTACGGATTTAACACATATGGATATGATCGAAATGGATATGATATATTTGGCTTTGATTCTACAGGACTTGACAAAAAAAAGTGTAACAACTACTTCCTAGGTCCTGTTTACATGATCATCAAAAGATGGAGTGAAATTCAACTTGAAAAGCTAGATATAGAAACAATTCGTATTATTGCAAGAATCTGTCCAACAGTAAGAGCCTTACCTGACTGGATGTACATTGTGAATTGGATGCAGAGGGGTAATCAGGTTTCTTTGATCAAAACAATTCAGGTGCAGTCTGGTCTGGATCATAGATTTGATTCTAGTTACATTCCAAGAACATCCAGTGTCACGAAGGGTAAAACCTGGCTGCCTTTATCCCCTGACAGGAGGTAAGTTACACTTATCATTAAATTTCTCAAATGTTCAAAAACCAGAAAAACAATAAGATGGGGAAAGATATTGGCTACTACACCGGTCTAAACTTGTGGTTCTTTGCTTAAACATGAGTCTTGCTGGAAAGTTTTTAATAAGGTGATTGTTTCCTGTATGAAATGACATAAATAAAGGTCATGGATCTTTCAAATTAGGCTGAAACCATGCAACAGCAAGGACATTCAAAACTTTTCAAGTTAAAAAATTAAAATTAAAGTATTTTCAAACAAATGTTTTAATTAAAATATTGCAATTTTCCCAATTTTTAGGGCCCTGTGGCCCGTTTTATCAAGAAGTGATAAGTCTTAAGTTATTTGGTCTTGAGACAAAACTTAGGAGCGTTTTATCAATGCTACCCTTACTCAACTTTTGCATATTTTCAAATAAGATCTTGATAGTTTATGAGTATTTTTACCTGCTACATTTACAATAATAAATAATGACACATTAAAAAATAAGTTAGGTCTATGCACAACCTCTGGGTAGTCATAAAGACCTGACCCAGGGGTAGACAAATACCAATGCCCTATGCCTGGGGCAACCATTTTTAGGGGTCAGGCAATAAATTCAAAGAGTAGCACTTGTCCATGGGCATGTGAAAACAAATCTTTCATTTTTCATTTGACACATTGTGAACTTTTAAATTGTGATCGAGATCCTCAAATATAAATCGGTTATCACATTACATCGCAACACACATGGTTATTTCCTATTTACGATTATAAAACACAATAGGCCTTCATTGACTCTACACCAGGATAGATCTGCCGCTTCAGCATTGCTATTAGTATTTAAACGCCAATCATGGACAAATTTGTCACTATTCTGGGCAGAAATAGGCCTGTTTGTCCCAATGAAGCTGATAATGAAAGACATCTGGATAAGAATACTTTACATAGATTTCCGGCTGTCAGCTGAGTCTGCTAGCGCTATTAATCAGAGGTTAAGTTCCGCAAAACCAGGTAAACTTTACCATAAAGGCAAGCACATTGTAGGTCACAGAAAACAAACCTGGTAATTATAATACTGTTACTCAAACAGCTGAATTGATGAAAGATGAATAAAAATATTAAAACTACCCTTACCTGGTTTTATTATTACATGTATCATGGATTTTCCACTTTATTTCGAAATGGGGCCTGAACCTTTTGAATTTGGAAATTTCGCAACATTTTATCGAAATTCAGAAATCTAGAAAAACACAGAACTATGTCAAAATACAAGGATCTCTTTATATTTTTTGTCATTTGACTTCAAAAATTGGGAAATTTCAACTGCAAATTGGGAAATATGCATTGTTTTTGCATTGGGAATGGGACCTTATTTCACCCCTGTATAATAGGGTGGAAAATCCCTGTGTATTATTATTGACCTGCATGAAATTGTTGGGCAAGTAGATTTTTTGGTAGGGCAAGTGAATTCACAAAGTCAACTGGTCCTTTGTCAAGTACTTGAAATTTCCATTTGTCTACCCCTGTGACCTGATTTGGTTGTAAGTCACTGGTCCTAAGTCTTTGTAAAATGGTTGCAAGTCGTAAGTGTGGTCCTAAGACCAAGTCTAAGACTTAGGACCTTTGGTAAAATGGGCCCCTGGACCCAGAATTTAGGAGGAAGGAAATTCCCTGAAGAGTAGGAATGATTTAAAGCCATATGAGCTGTCGTAGATGAAAAACTTTACATGCCCATTTCATGTAATATTTTATCTCGTATATATCCCAAAGAGACCATCTGGTGGTTAGAATAACAAATGCATGCGTATAATTGCCCCAAACTTGCCAAATGTAACCTGTAATGTTAGTTTGATATTCTGGCCATTACACATTAACTTTTGGTAATTCTTACTAAGGTTACCGAGTGTCTAGTAACGACATGCTATTTGAAGTTAATATATATTCTGTTCTTATTACCCTTCGCGTTTTTTCTCGTACATCATCATCTCATACCTAAATCAGGCATATGTTGTCTTTTCCGTCGTTTCAAAACACTTGTTTTTGAAATTGTCCACGTGCCGGGTATATCGGGTGATATTGAACCATTTTTAACTCGTACCATCGCATATTTGGCTTTATCATTCTTGACAAAATATGAACTGCCCAACTCCACCGGACATGGCGACATTATTATAAAACGTGAGGTACGCATAATTTTCACAGTTATATTGTTTAGATTTTGGCAATGTCAGCATTCATTTCAGGGTAACATTAAAGACTGGTGACCTGATATTTTTATTCACATATAGGTTTGATCTGTTTCAGGAAAATAGCGTCCAATAGTAATAGATATAAAAAAAAATTCTTAACAATCACGTCCTGTATTTTAAAAGTAAATATAAAACACATAAAAATTGACTGCCTTTACCACCCCCAATTGTGTCAAAAGCCAAGGTTGCTGATAGATCGAGCGCGTAAAGGACTGAGATCCTCCTGACCGAATTACGAAGCACATTTGATGTGGCGAAAGAGTTTATCTGAAAGGTCATTGCATACAGAAATACATCCCAGTATTTGTAACATTTAACATAAGGTCTGTAAAATTCTAAGGGGCATTAGCTGTGTTTGGGGGTTTTTTTTCAAAAAAAAAAAAAATTCTTTCCTTTTTAAACTACTTCAATTGATATGCAATGACAAAAAAGAGATATACACAGGCATACAAATTCTTAAATTCCTATACATTTTGTTAAAGTTGCTTAAAAAACCTAGTTTGGCAATTATTCACTTGCAATTGATTAATTCAGCCTGACTATTTGCATATATGCATGTCAAACTGGACCTGACCTTATTCTCACATAATATGTAGGAATATAAGATTGTCCGTGTATAGCTCTTATTTGTTATTGTACATCAAGTACAAGTAGAGGTAGAAAAAATTCTAAATAATTACGTTGATACATTTACAGATCTAAGTCATTGTTTTACAGAAGAGTCCATTGTTTTTCATGGGGCCGATGAGTCAAGAAAATAGAGAAATTTCCTATTTATCATTTGTTCACTTTCAGGATGTGCTTTGTTACACATTACTACAGTCACTGTCCATTTGGAAAGTTTCCTGTCACATGTTCAGCCGATCTCTGTAAACTTCGTACATGTCCAGGTAAGACTTATTCTTATTTTGTTGCGGTTGTTTTTGGCTGGTTTTGAAACATAGTCAGAATTAAGTCTCTTAGAATTTTTGTTTTGTAAACTTAACTGTGTAATAATGTTCATATGTAATATCAAATGTCTTCAAATCAGTCTGATTTTTTGGAATGTGTTTGAATTGTCATTAATTAATTTTGATATTTTGGTGAGATATTTTTTTGATATTTTTATTCTGTTTTAGAAAATGGATGTGTAGAGAATTTATTTAAACTTGTGTTGTTGTTTTGTTCAGATTTATTTTGTAAACACTAAAGATATCATTGAGTTTCCATGTTGGTCACATCTTTTTTCTGTACTTGAAATTTTCAATTGATGGAAGATTCTGAAATGTGAAGGGAAGGGTTGAATTGAACCTCAAAAATGGAAGATTTTTCCTAACAACAGAAGAATCACATGTATGCAGCGCTCTACAATGCGACCAAATCACTCGCAAATGCGACCATATTTTAGGTTTTGGCGAGACTTTATTCTAATTCAGTTGCCACATTGCAACCAGTTTTTTCCCCGAGCCGGAAATCAAAAGTTTGTCTGTTTTCATTGTGAAATTACATTATCGATATTATGATCTGCTGTGCGCTTTACAACAACCAATTTGGCTATTCAGTTTCGATAAACTAGAGGGTCTAAATCGCATTGATTACTGTATAAAAACACGTTGTATGCTGTCATGTTTTCGACTTGAAACTTTCCAAAGAGAACACGTTGACATTTTCTTTTCAGTGTCGATTTCAACAGAAGCATCTACCTCTTTATTGGACACTAGCAAATTTATACGTAGTTAGTGATTCAGGAATACTGGAACCGAGTTATGGCTAGTGTCCGACGAGGAGGGCAGGAAAACCACAGACACAGTCGGAATTGGAAATTTTATCTGTAAATTAAAATAGATAGTCAAATTCGCGATTGTCGGAAAAAACTTTATAAAGAACTTTATAGGTGTTTGTCTGATGTTCGGGTGTTTGACTCTCGATTTTAATTTACAGATAAAATTTCAAATTCTTTTGGGCAGACACTGTTTTGTAAATTCTGTCAAAAAGAAACTGGCGTTATAAATTCAAAAACAGAGTTAAAGTGTGCCTCAATATTAGAGCAACAAATATGAGAAATATAGGCTTATGAACACTCCCGGATTTTAGTAAAAAACGGACAATAGTTAATCATCTTGTTTTAAATAGATTGAAACAATAAAAAGTCGTGTCAACTTAAAAAAATAATGTTTTATTTCATTTCATCCAGCAGAATTCTTTTTTAACAAAAACACATTCACATTTTATTTATATATATCTATCTCTATCTATCTATCTATCTATCTATCTATCTATCTATCTATATGTGATTAAATTTTATATGCCACAAAATGAAAATATGTATTGAATTTTTTTTAAGCAAACAAACACATACCAGGGCTCTACAACACTAAAAAATTCATTTTCATTTGGCCAGTGAACCAGAAATTTTACTAGCCAGCCAGAAACTTTTACTCGCCAATATTCATTTATATATATATATATATTATACTATATATATATAAACTATATACTTATATATATATATATATATATATCCCCATATTTTCAATAGACTGAAGTGACCTAATGTATATTTAAATGTTTTTGACCTTTTTACACTAGGTATAAAAGATGCAGTGTGTAGAACAAGTAATTGTGGAACCTGTCAGGTAGAATGGTACAATGGTGTGACAGGTGTACCCGTCATATGTGCAGGTAATTATACCAATATCATAGTAACATGTACAAAAAGAGTCTATAGTTCTGCTTTATGTTGAATTGCTGTTATCCTACAATGTCAGAATTAATATGAAAGCTAGGATTTGATTCTCTCCCTACAACAGAGGTACAGAGTCCATTCCTAAGAGGAACTTTAAATAAAATCAGGTTCATTGGTGAAATTATGGGCACAAGGTCATGGGGTCAATTTAAACAGAAAATATCACTTTTTCATAATCTTTTAGACATTTTCAGCTTCTATATAGTTGCATAATTGACCAAATTTGCCAGGTGTGTGCCTTAAGGTCCCTTGGGCCTCTTATTGCTTTTTTTACTGTAAGCTTGTAAATTCCTCTGTGCATATGCCCCAGTGAATCTTACATACTCATGAAATTCAACAATTCCTATATAATCTTTACAAGATAAAGCTTTTGTAAGTATGATAATGATGTTTCCTGAATATTGATTGATTTCACTTTTTGCCATTTCAGGCTGCCTAGATGAATTTGGTGTGGAACATGCAGAGGGTACCACATGGCGCAAGTCAGAATGTGAAGTCTGTCAATGTCAGGTACGTAGATTGTATATCTTTGTTGACAACATAGTGACTGTCAAGACCAACTATATAAGATCAGCTTCACCACAGGTTCAAGGGCACTTTATATGTGGGTTGGGATTGGTTGGGAAATCAAGTTAAGTGTCTATTTTGTCAGGTTTATGTAATTATTAACAAAATGAATGTAAATATGAAAAATATATACTTATACTTTAAAGGCATATTGTGTCTCAGTGTATCAAAATATTGTTTTGATTAAAAGTGTGGTAATATCAGAAATTTATGATAATATCTAAAGTAATTCTTTTAATAAATATCAACATTTCTCTGTATTTTGAGGTCAAAACATCATAATGAACAATCTTTCATTGACTCGTATATCCTCTAGTTTGAAATCCTTCAAAAAGTTTTCAAGCAAAAAAACCTTTTTTTTCTCTGCAAAATTTACTTATATTCATAATAAAGAAGTGACGCAGTTATATAAATATCATGTTATAACACATCCAGCAACATAGAAAAATAAAACTCATAATTTAACTCATCAACCCCTGCAGTTGCATTTAGACTCACCCAGGTATGGACTATTGTCATAATTTAGGAATGAGTAAGTTGATATTGCTTGTAAAATTATCATAACATTTTTATTCTAAATCATACACCCCTGAATTCTGACAGTGGACTTAACTATTCTTTGAAACGAGCAGGTCCAAATGTGACTTCAGGGGTTGATAAATAACACTTGTTTTTTTCCTGTGTTTACAGCAGACTGATGATGTACATTTCTATTACAGCAAGGTTTATCCTCCTGTTCACTTACAATATGTCCACCAGTTGGCTGTCAGTACCCTGTCAAAGTACCCGGCCAGTGCTGCCCATCATGTGATGGTAACTGTAACTTCTAATACTTTGATATAGCAGGCAATTTGCTTTTGTAACAACATTGGCATTGTCATTTTTAAGACCCTATCTTAGGCATTTAATGAAATGTTACTTGTTTGATTGGTTCCTTTACTCTGTTCTAAACCTAAAATTACATAACATTTAGTTGTTGTTTTTTTTCATTTTGTTGTGTTGGTGGGGCCTCCGTTGGCCCAGTGGTCAGAGCATTACGCTTTGAATCATGAAATTCTAATCATTTCTCTTCAGTGCAAGTTCAAGTCCCACTGCAATTTTAAGCTTACTTTTGTGAGAAAGCTTGTGGAAGGCTGGTAATCTCTTCCTGGGTACATTGAAACTAGGTTCTCTTCTCCACCATTGAAACTGGCTGCCACCATATAACTAAAAAATTGTTGAGTGTGGTGTAAATCACTATATCGAAATATTGTGTTGGTATTAGTAAATTTATTGTTGATCCTTAGTGACCTAAGAATAACAAAAGTTTAAGAAAAGAAGAAAAGTACTGTTGACCACATTGGTTCCTTCATGTTAAGAATAAAGACATTTTCTGCATTAAGGGAGATGATTCATGAGAAACATTCCATTTCTGTAACAGGTGGTTGTATGTACAATAATAGGATATATGAGCCAGGTGCAGTCGTCCCATCTTCAGATCCATGTGATGTTTGTACGTGTAAAGACGGTAACCTCGACTGTCGGCCTCGTCCCTGTCCAGATCTTGGAAGTTGCAAGAGCAGCACAACATTAGACGGAGACTGCTGTCCGACATGCTTGGACTGTGGAGAATATGCTAATGCCACTAAGTGGAAACAGGGTCCTTGTAAAAAGTGTTCTTGTGTCGTAAGTGATGTTTCTTTATGACATAATGTAGACAAAAGTTTTAAAATTGAAAGTGCAATGTAAGTCATTACTTTGTTTTCTGAAACCAAATGATTTTCTGGGATAGGGAGTCGATCATTCTGTAGTATTTGAATGCTTGTGTGAAAGATGCAGATTAGTTGAATTTGCATTTGTACTTCCATAAAGAAATATTTGGAGTCACGTTTTTGGTAGGTGACCATAAAACCAAGGACGGGAAGCTGGGGTAAGTATAAGATAAAACATGTAGCAAATCAAATACATATGTAGCAGGGGTTTTCCTCCTTATTGTACAGTGGCTAAAATAAGGCTCCATTTCCAATATACAAAAAAAGCATTTTTTTAACAATTTGAAGTAAAAATTTCCACTTCAAAGTCAAATAATAATGAATTTGAAGAGATTCTTGTATTTTTAAATAGTTATGTGAATTTCTAGATTTCCCAATTTCAATAAAATGTTGCTAAAATTTCCCATGCAAAAGGCCCAGGCTCAGTTGCTAAACAAATCCTTGTAGAGAGATATTTTTTTATAAAACTTGAATGAATTAACATATTTTTTTTCTCTGATAGAATGGTGATGTAAAGTGTAGCGAGATAAGATGTCCACCACCAGAATGTGCCAATCCATTTACACCTAAAGGAGAGTGTTGTCCAATATGTCGTGGTGAGTCATGTAAAACTTATCACCTGTTTTTCTATTTTAAATCTTGTTTTATTTTTAATTGTTTGCAAATATGGGCCATTTTCAAATTGTGTAATACAATATAGATGGTGACAGGTGACAGAATCTGTTGGTTATTTTCATTAAAAGCAGTGTAACTCATTGGGTACTTTCTTCTGTTCAGAAAATTCTGATCACTATTTACAATAGCTATACCTTCTGCTGCTATGTGACAGTGGTGCATCACTCTTTAAACATGAATCTGTTGGGTTTGAGTCCATCATTTTCAGATACTATCCAATTAAGCAGTGTAACATTACATTCTAGATTGTAATTTGCATTACATTTCAGAAAGTTGCTGATCAATATTTACATTACAGATTGCTACAGTTGAGCTATACCTGATTCTATGGCTATGTGCTACACCAAGTGGTTACAGCATCACTGATTGCTTTAAACCATGAACATTTCATTACAGATTTCTACCTCTGTTATCATGGGTTTGAGTCCATCATTATTTCAGATACTATCCACCATTAATTCCAGATTGCTATTACAATTTTACATTACATTCTAGATTGCTATAATAATTTGCATTACATTTCAGATTGCTACAACAAATTTACATTTCATTACAGATTGCTACAACAATATTACATTAATTCCTGATTGCTATAACAATTTTACATTTCATTACAGATTGCTACAACAATGTTACAGTGTATTCTTGATTGCTGTAACAATTTTACATTTCATTACAGATTGCTACAACAATATTACATTACATTCCAGATTGCTATAACCATTTTTTGTTACATTCTAGATTGCTACTACAAAGACAGAAGAATTACAGATGGTGCGGAGTTTGTGTCTGATCCATGCTTAAAGTGTGTTTGTAACCATGGCGATGTTGAGTGCAGAGAAAAAGATGATTGTCCTGCTGCTGTTTGTCCTAATCCTGTGTATCCACCCGGCCAGTGCTGCCCCATCTGTGATAGCAGTGTGTTTTACAATAGCTTATTATCATCTTATCTTGTCAACTTTCCTACAATTCTTCATATTTTAATTCATGACATTTACTTAAAACACACAGTATCATAAAAGTTTGGACATTTACATGTTCACATGTGTCGTACCCTGCCCATGGAATCAGTTCCAGCTTGAGTTGAAGTGCAACACATTTTGAGTGGTACTATAGACTTATACCAATACTTTGAGGGATTTTTAGTGTGTCATACTTACCACAATACATGAATACTCAATCAATCGTCTCACCCAAAATACTTGTTACTTGCTTATCATAACACATAGATCCCACAAGTGCAATAACTAGGCTAATATGGGCGCACACTGATTAACACATATGGTTCAATTTGAAAAAATAAGATGGCCACTCTCTCTTGACTTTCAGTTTGGTCATACGACTTTAATGTTGGCTTTGTTTTTTCGATATTGGCTTACTTTGTAATATATTGGCTTAGTTTTGAATTTCACTTTGTTTGTTCAGAAAATCATGTATTAGGCCAATGTTACTATGGTTAAATAATAACGAATTGTTTAGTAATATTGAGACATACATTTCTGTCAACAGATTGTGACTACGATATGAGAACGTATCGACATCAAGAAGCCTTCATTGCTAGTTACGACCCTTGTCTTAACTGTACCTGCACCAATTCCATCGTACGATGCATTCCAATCTACTGTCCAGTCATGGCTGACTTACCGTGCAGAAATCCTGTCAGAAGGGGAGGCCAGTGCTGTGATTTTGTTTGTCCAAGTAAGAACTTCTACTTTCCTATATTTTGATGTGTGCATCAATACAGTGGAACCCACTTTCGTCTGCACTGAAATGTGGTCTTTCAAGACAGGTGGTTTCTAAAAAGAGGTTTTATTTAAATGATTTATTAGCCTAGTGGTCTTCAAAATGTGGTCTCAAAAGACAGGTGTACTCTCATTAGAGAGGTTTTCGAGGCAGGTTCCACTGTATATATCGGATACTGTAAAACATAGGAATATATACACTTGCTACTGCAGTGTCTTTGTATGAATGATTTACAAAATTGTGTATGTTTGGATGGCACATTAAATATCGGTAAAATAGAAATAGTGGAACCATGCCTAAAGACCACCTCACAATTAGGACCATAAATATTCAGTCTCTTAATACATGTTGAATAAGTACAGTACCTCAATTGAGAGACCACCTGACTAATCAGACCACTTTGAGTCAGTCAGGTGGTCTTTATAGTGAGGTTCCACTGTAAATCATAAATCAATGTATAGAACTTGTAAGGGTTTTAAGTTCAATTGATTCCATATAGTATGAGGCCTATACAGTACAGACTTGGGCATATTCCATCCTATCCTTGGAGGCCAAAATAAGGCCCCAGTCCTAATGCAAAAAAAAAAATGCATTTTTCACACCAATTTGCAGTTGAAATTTCCCAAGTAAAGTCAAATAAAAAAGAATTTGAAGAGGTTATAGTATTTTCAAACAGTTTTGTGTATTTTGGGGAATTCACAATTTCAAGAAAATGTTACTAAAATTCCCAATTTAAAAGGCCCAGGCCTCATTCCCAGAGGAGTTTGTTCAATCCCTGACTTGCATGCAACATTTATTGTATACTCAAACATATTTTGCCTTCTCATCAGTTTAATTGCTCCTGAAGGCATTTAACTAAGTTTTACAATTTTGGCTGTCATTTGAAATTTGTTGTCGCATTTAACCAAACAAAAGACCCAAAATGAGTGAAAATTTACAGGTATACAAGTACAAAGAAAATGGCTGCCGTTCACAGGATGCAGTCGCATTGTGTAACTAACACTGTTCCTCACTTTCTATTTTCAGCTTGCAGAGATAGTGGGAGGGAATACAATGTAGGTGATGTTTGGACACCGGAAAACAATCCATGTGATATCTGTGAGTGCAGAGAGGGCATTGTAACCTGTCGCAGAAAACAGATGTGTGTTACACAGTGTACTCATGGAATCATTTCAAACGGAGAGTGTTGCTCTCCATGTCGGGGTGAGTGCTGTCCATGTAGGGGTGAGTGCTCTCCATGTAGGGGTGAGTGCTCTCCATGAAGGGGTGAGTCTGATGATTTTAGTATTCTCCAGAGTGTTACACCCAGATCCACCAATATGCAGGGATGTGATCTTATTGACACGATCATATTAAATATGGTAGAATTGGATTTGATTCATTCACTATTCACAATACTTTTCAAGACTTTTTATGATTTGTTATGTAATATATGTATATTATGGGTTCACTTCAACTTTTCATCAAGAGCTATCCTGTTAGCAGTGAAGAGGCTGCATTCCCACTTCTTGTAAAATATAGTCCAACTCAAGAATTAAAGTTTTACAAAAAAAGTCAAATATTTTGGTGTAAATCAAATTAAATCTAGTTTGATTAATCATTGAATAAAGTATCACTTAATTCTACTTACTTCTTTCAAAATTATACAATGCAATTTGTAGTTAGTTTCAAAACAGTATCATTGATCTATTTATAAATATGGAATCCCACTATATAAGATTCTAGTGACCTTGAGGCTCTAGAGAAACTGCCATATTACTCCACCATTCATCATATTGATATCGACTGCTACAAGAATACAGCGATGTAAATAGAAATAATTACATATCGCTGATACCAACATGAAGCTAAATCAATTTCTATTTAACTCTCATGAATATGAAATGTTTTCTAGTCCATGGAAAAACGAAAATAAAAGCAGAATAGAGGGGATAGCATCGAGTAGGAGGTGCTTGTTATGCAAATGGCGCATGAAATCATAGTCTGTTTTGATTAAGTTCCTGTCCATTTTGAGAACTATAAAATTAAGGTGTTTGCCACCTAATTGCTATACATAACCTATGCTAAAGAGATTCCCCATGCACATTACCTTTATTTATACACCCTGTATGGTGACCACATGCCTTACATAACCAGTGACTGCTCAATTCAGCCTATGGTCACTTGTATACTTTGTATATTGCAAAGAGAGGTAACTCAAACATTGAATGTTAAAATTTTAAATTCTCATTTCTGTGGAAGTTGGGAAAAATCGCCATGTCAGATGTCTACACAACAATTATCACAACTTTTGAAGTTAATCACAATTAGATTGGGGTGTATAAACCAAAACTTTTTGTGTAATCGATCTATTCATGTTGGATTTCAAACAGAAATGATGTCTTTAACAAAAGACAAAGTTTTATCCATTGCCGAAAGTGTTGATGTTTATAAGCGAGATTGGTGATAGATTGTTTTGCTACGTTGTGACTTTAGGTCCGAATTATGTTGATAAAAAATTATTTCTTTAACAATAAACTTTAGGTAAACTTTCTTTTTTATCCTGTACAATTATTTATATTAATTGATAAAAGATAGAGAACTTTGTTTGTTGTTTATTTAGTCTAGACAGAGTATATGTCCATGTACCACAGTGAATAGGATTGTTTACATTAGATATTACAAGCGATCTTTCAACTAAAAAAGTGAACATTTGTCTTTTCAGATTGTTTGTACAATGGGAGGGTAATCAGGGAGGGTCAGAAGTTCCCTGCTCCCGGTGATGGCTGTCAACAGTGTACATGTCAAGCTGGTAGTGTTAAATGTCAACAAGCAGGTATATGTCCGCCATTGTCCTGCGCAGTCACAGAACTGTTGCCTGGAGACTGTTGTCCAA
Organism: Atrina japonica; assembly: GCA_030159075.1. Lineage (NCBI taxonomy): Eukaryota > Metazoa > Mollusca > Bivalvia > Pterioida > Pinnidae > Atrina > Atrina japonica. The sequence continues at coordinate 185,668 of BROG01000946.1, forward strand.
GGTGCAAAGGTAAAGTGTTACCAGGATTTTTGTAAATCTGAAATACCGTTTACCTAGAAATTTTCACTCCATTTTAATTTTCACCCTTAGCTGAGAGGGCAAATTTAAAATGAAGGCGAAATTGTCAAGATAAATAACTCAAAAAGCATGATTTAGGGTGAATTGGAACAAGAAGTATATGTATTTTATTTTATACTCACAGGTTGTGTATACAAAGGACGTAATTACCAAGCAGGTGAGACAGTATCGGTGGATTTGTGCTCCAAATGTGTCTGTAGAGAAGGTATGTCTTGTGCTAAGAGATACATGTCTTTGATAAATTACCTACCTCTTACATACAGTATAACTGTCTTTAAATTAGATAGGCAAGGAGGGCCTGAAAGTAGAAATGGTCCGCTGTCCTATGGCCAGTAAATAATAGGACTCTTAAGTAGATATCTGATCTTTTTGGGACCCCATTGTCCTTTAAAAGAAATAAAGTGAGAGTGTTTTTTTCAATACAGTCAAACTTGTATATAAAGACCGCTCAGGGGAAATTACAAAAACGGTCTTTATAGACAAGTGGTCTTTATATACAGGGTCACATGAGATATGAAATCCAAGGCATCGGAGATGGCTTATTATTATTTCCAACTACATATTTCTTCCATGGTTAGATATTTCATTTAGTGATTAAATGGATATTGTATTTAAATACTAAAGGGATTTTCTTAACTCCAGGGTCTGGAAAATATTCATTTTTTAAAAAAAAAAAATCCAAATTTGGAATATTTGCATCTTTTCGGGAAAATACAAGCCATTTCTGCATTGGGAAGGGTCCTGTAACCATCCAAAAATAGTCATAGAAAATCCCTGTAGCTAATACATGCATAACATGTAAATAATAATAAAATTATGACAATGAAATAATTCAATGTTTTAATAATTTAAATTGATTTATGATGTAATTGAATTATACATGTACGTCGAGGATACGGCACATTATTAAAACTGAAACAAATATCTTAAATGTGCTCAAAGTCGGTGGTCTGTGTTGTTAAGTCACACGAGTCAGAAGTGTAAGAATATACAGAAAGATGTAGGTAGTTGAATTTTATTTAATTATCATTTTATTAGACGTAATCCAATGCTACAAGCGCCGGCGATTTTACTCTTTGGATTGAGATGTTGACTTGCTAATCAAGTGATGTTCGATTAGTTACAGCATTCCAGAATATGAGAAAACAAATAATCAATCATTCAGCGATGATATTTAACTGCTCCTGTTCGTAAAAACACCTGGTCACAAGCGTGTCCTTTCTGAATTTTTTTCCTTTTAAGTCCTAGTCTTTCGCCGATTAAGTAATCATCACCGGAAACTTTGGTCATAAATTGATGATCGAAAACAAAAGATCAATCAGTCAGCGATGATTGATAGTTCCTGGTTGTAAAAACACCCTGTCATAGAGCACATACGAGTGCTTAATTACTACCCGGGTCGTTAATTGACACCTCCAGGTGTGTTGTGACTGTCGAAGCCTCGTGTATTTCGCCATGTTGTTGATTAAGTCTCGAATTGTCCCGCGAGAATTATGTACGAGTTATCTCCCTTCCAAGAGTAGTAAGTGTATAAGCAGTCGCTATACGCAAGTAGGACAACCACCGGTGGACAAAATACAGCGGTCGCCGGTCGCGTAAGGCAGGTGGTCGCTATATAGAGGGCAAATATATAGTAATTCTCAAGGGTCGTTATTGACAGGAAGTCGTTATATGAGGGGGTTCGCTAAGGCAAGTTTGACTGTAATTGTATGTAAATTTACAAAATATTTATATTTCATACAAACTGAAAATATATTTTTTAGTTTATTATTCTTTATCTAAACATATATTAAATTATTTCTTTTTGAGTTATTTGTGGGCCAGTAGAAGTTTGATGGGGATAGTAAATTTTTTATCCTAATGGCCCTGTGTGCCACTTGGGGACAAAACATTAGCTTTAAGCCCTGTAGGGGCACATTGTTTTTGGGCAATCTGTTTTCCATTTGTTTGTCTGCGGCATTTTGTCAAATAAATTGAATTTCTTTCCCCATACTTAAAATTGAGTATGAACCTTAATATGAATATTAACTGGGATAAATTTGAATTATAGCCAACCTTCAGCAATATTTACCAGAGGTTTGTGACTTAAGAAGCTTCATAACTTGTCTACTTTGCGTTTCTCATTTGTTGGAATGCCATGCAGATGTCTTTAAATGCATGAAATGAACCATGCTATGGATATGTGAGAAATTGTGGATATGTGAGAAATTGTTGTGAACCATGCTATGGATATGTGAGAAATTGTGGATATATGAGAAATTGTGGTGAACCATGCTATGGACATGTGAGAAATTGTGATGAACCATGCTATGGATATGTAAGAAATTGTGATGAACCATGCTATAGATATGTGAGAAATTGTGATGAACCATGCTATGGATTTGTGAGAAATTGTGATGAACCATGCTATAGATATATGAGAAATTGTGATGAACCATGCTATAGATATATGAGAAATTGTGATGAACCATGCTATGGATATGTGAGAAATTGTGATGAACCATGCTATGGATATGTGAGAAATTGTGGTGAACCATGCTATGGATATGTGAGAAATTGTGATGAACCATGCTATGGATATGTGAGAAATTGTGATGAACCATGCTATGGATATGTGAGAAATTGTGATGAACCATGCTATGGATATGTGAGGAATTGTGATGAACCATGCTATGGATATGTGAGAAATTGTGATGAACCATGCTATGGATATGTGAGAAATTGTGATGAACCATGCTACGGATATGTGAGAAATTATGATGAACCATGCTATGGATATGTGAGAAATTGTGATGAACCATGCTATGGATATGTGAGAAATTGTGATGAACCATGCTACGGATATGTGAGAAATTATGATGAACCATGCTATGGATATGTGAGAAATTGTGGTTATGTGAGGAATTGTGGTGAACCATGCTATGGATATATGAGACATTGTGATGAACCATGCTATGGATATGTGAGAAATTGTGGTGAACCATGCTATGGATATATGAGAAATTGTGATGAACCATGCTATGGATATGTGAGAAATTGTGGTGAACCATGTTACAGATATGCGAGAAATTGTGGTGAACCATGATATAGATATGTGAGAAACTGTGGTGAACTATGCCATTAGGTTGTCAATAGAAAATTTTGTTTGTTGTCTTTCAGTGTTTTAGAACACTTAAATGAAAGAATTATCTTATTTTTCTATAAATTTTACAGGTGAAGTATCTTGCTCAATAACTGACTGTGGTCCTTTGGTGTGTGACAATCCTATCACCATTGATGGTCGGTGTTGTCCTATCTGTAAAGAATGTTCGTTTGGAGGAAAGACATTTCGTGATGGACAGAGATTCACACCAAGCCAAAAACCATGTGAATCCTGTGTGTGTCAGGTGATTGCTTCGAGCTACATGCTTTATCAACAAACATGAAATCTGGATGTTTTGGAATCTAGTTTAAGTGTAATCTACATTCTTTTTAACTCATCAAACCTTTTTCAAGAAATGTCTGGTATGAGCTAGTACCTGGAATCAAAACCTGGGATCTTCAACTTGCAAAACAAATCCTTTTACAAACTGAGCAACTGTGAGTCATTTCACTTGTATTGAATCAAATTACCATACAAAAATTGTTGTTGTATCTATTTACAGGAAGGGAAAGTGAAGTGTGAAAGAAAGCAAGACCTTTGTCCAGCAATAAAGTGTTCGCATCCAGAGACTTTGCCTGGTCAGTGCTGTCCAATTTGTGATGGTTGCATGTACCTTCGAAGACGATTCAGAAATGGACAGAAATTTGTACCACCTGGAGGTGACCATTGCAAGGTTGCAGTGTGTAGGGTGAGTGATACTCTTAAATAAATGTTCTGTAAAACAAATCCCTTTACCAGACACCTGACTGAGTAGACTTTAGAGATTAGTTTCAGTGTAAAGCATTACCAGACACCTGACTGACTAGTTTAGTTTTAGTGTAGAGCGTTACCAGACACTTGACAACTGACTAGACTTTAGTGTTTAGTGTTAGTGTAGAGCATTACCAGACACCTGACAACTGACTAGACTGTAGTGTTTAGTGTTAGTGTAGAGCGTTACCAGACACTTGACTGAGTAGACTGTTGTGTTAAGTGTTAGTGTGAAGCATTACCAGACACCTGACTGACTAGACTGTAGTGTTTAGTGTTAGTGTAGAGTGTTACCAGACAACTGACTGACTAGACTGTAGTGTTTAGTGTTAGTGTAGAGTGTTACCAGACACTTGACTGAGTAGACTGTAGTGTTTAGTGTTAGTGTGAAGCATTACCAGACACCTGACTGACTAGACTGTAGTGTTTAGTGTTAGTGTAGAGCGTTACCAGACACTTGACTGACTAGACTGTAGTGTTTAGTTTTAGTGTAGAGTGTTACCAGACAACTGACTGACTAGACTGTAGTGTTTATTGTTAGTGTGAAGCATTACCAGACACTTGACTGACTAGACTGTAGTGTTTAGTGTTAGTGTAGAGTGTTACCAGACACCTGACAACTGACTAGACTTTAGTGTTTAGTGTTAGTGTAGAGTGTTACCAGACACTTGACTGAGTAGACTGTAGTGTTTAGTGTTAGTGTAGAGTGTTACCAGACACCTGACAAACTAGACTGTAGTGTTTAGTGTTAGTGTGAAGCATTACCAGACACTTGACTGACTAGACTGTAGTGTTTAGTGTTAGTGTGAAGCATTACCAGACACTTGACTGACTAGACTGTAGTGTTTAGTGTTAGTGTAGAGCATTACCAGACACCTGACAACTGACTAGACTTTAGTGTTTAGTGTTAGTGTAGAGTGTTACCAGACACTTGACTGACTAGACTGTAGTGTTTAGTGTTAGTGTAGAGCGTTACCAGACACTTGACTGAGTAGACTGTTGTGTTAAGTGTTAGTGTGAAGCATTACCAGACACCTGACTGACTAGACTGTAGTGTTTATTGTTAGTGTGAAGCATTACCAGACACTTGACTGACTAGACTGTAGTGTTTAGTGTTAGTGTAGAGTATTACCAGACACTTGACTGACTAGACTGTAGTGTTTAGTGTTAGTGTAGAGTGTTACCAGACAACTGACTAGACTTTAGTGTTTAGTGTTAGTGTAGAGTGTTACCAGACACTTGACTGAGTAGACTGTAGTGTTTAGTGTTAGTGTAGAGTGTTACCAGACACTTGACTGACTAGACTGTAGTGTTTAGTGTTAGTGTAGAGCGTTACCAGACAACTGACTGACTAGACTGTGGTGTTTAGTGTTAGTGTAGAGTGTTACCAGACAACTGACTGACTAGACTGTAGTGTTTAGTGTTAGTGTAGAGCGTTACCAGACACTTGACTGAGTAGACTGTTGTGTTAAGTGTTAGTGTGAAGCATTACCAGACACCTGACTGACTAGACTGTAGTGTTTAGTGTTAGTGTAGAGCGTTACCAGACACTTGACTGACTAGACTTTAGTGTTTAGTGTTAGTGTGAAGCATTACCAGACACTTGACTGACTAGACTGTAGTGTTTAGTGTTAGTGTAGAGCATTACCAGACAACTGACTGACTAGACTGTAGTGTTTAGTGTTAGTGTAGAGCATTACCAGACACCTGACTGACTAGACTGTAGTGTTTAGTGTTAGTGTAGAGCATTACCAGACACTTGACTGACTAGACTGTAGTGTTTAGTGTTAGTGTGAAGCATTACCAGACACCTGACTGACTAGACTGTAGTGTTTAGTGTTAGTGTAGAGCGTTACCAGACACTTGACTGACTAGACTGTAGTGTTTAGTGTTAGTGTACAGTGTTACCAGACAACTGACTGACTAGACTTTAGTGTTTAGTGTTAGTGTAGAGTGTTACCAGACACTTGACTGACTAGACTGTAGTGTTTAGTGTTAGTGTAGAGTGTTACCAGACACTTGACTGACTAGACTGTAGTGTTTAGTGTTAGTGTAGAGTGTTACCAGACACTTGACTGACTAGACTGTAGTGTTTAGTTTTAGTGTAGAGTGTTACCAGACAACTGACTGACTAGATTGTAGTGTTTAGTGTTAGTGTGAAGCATTACCAGACACTTGACTGACTAGACTGTAGTGTTTAGTGTTAGTGTAGAGTGTTACCAGACACCTGACAAACTAGACTGTAGTGTTTAGTGTTAGTGTAGAGCATTACCAGACACCTGACAAACTAGACTGTAATGTTTAGTGTTAGTGTGAAGCATTACCAGACACTTGACTGACTAGACTGTAGTGTTTAGTGTTAGTGTGAAGCATTACCAGACACTTGACTGACTAGACTGTAGTGTTTAGTGTTAGTGTAGAGCATTACCAGACACCTGACTGACTAGACTGTAGTGTTTAGTTTTAGTGTAGAGTGTTACCAGAGACTTGACTGACTAGACTGTAGTGTTTAGTGTTAGTGTAAAGCATTACCAGACACCTGACTGACTAGATTGTAGTGTTTAGTGTTAGTGTAGAGCATTACTAGACACCAGACTGACTAGACTGTAGTGTTTAGTGTTAGTGTAGAGCATTACCAGACACTTGACTGACTAGATTGTAGTGTTTAGTGTTAGTGTGAAGCGTTACCAGACACTTGACTGACTAGATTGTAGTGTTTAGTGTTAGTGTAGAGCATTACCAGACACTTGACTGACTAGATTGTAGTGTTTAGTGTTAGTGTAGAGCATTACCAGACACTTGACTGACTAGACTGTAGTGTTTAGTGTTATTGTAGAGTGTTACCAGACACTTGACTGACTAGACTGTAGTGTTTAGTGTTAGTGTAGAGCATTACCAGACACTTGACTGACTAGATTTTAGTGTTTAGTGTTAGTGTGAAGCGTTACCAGACACTTGACTGACTAGACTTTAGTGTTTAGTGTTAGTGTAGAGCATTACCAGACACTTGACTGACTAGACTTTAGTGTTTAGTGTTAGTGTAGAGCGTTACCAGACACTTGACTGAGTAGACTGTAGTGTTTAGTGTTAGTGTAGAGTGTTACCAGACACTTGACTGACTAGACTGTAGTGTTTGGTTTTAGTGTAGAGTGTTACCAGACACTTGACTGACTAGACTGTAGTGTTTAATGTTAGTGTAGAGTGTTACCAGACACTTGACTGACTAGACTGTAGTGTTTAGTGTTAGTGTAGAGTGTTACCAGACACTTGACTGACTAGACTTCAGTGTTTAGTGTTATTGTAGAGCATTACCAGACACTTGACTGACTAGACTTTAGTGTTTAGTGTTAGTGTAGAGCATTACCAGACACTTGACTGACTAGACTTTAGTGTTTAGTTTTAGTGTAGTGTTACCAGACACTTGACTGACTAGACTGTAGTGTTTAGTGTTAGTGTGAAGCATTACCAGACACTTGACTGACTAGACTGTAGTGTTTAGTGTTAGTGTAGAGCATTACCAGACACTTGACTGACTAGACTGTAGTGTTTAGTGTTATTGTAGAGCATTACCAGACACTTGACTGACTAGAATGTAGTGTTTAGTGTTAGTGTAGAGCATTACCAGACACTTGACTGACTAGACTGTAGTGTTTAGTCCTAGTGTAAAACTTTTTGTTCTAGTGTAAAGCATTACCAGATACCTGATGGATTAGAATTTAGAGTTTGAATCAAATAACTTTCTTTTTTACAAATTCTAATCGAAGTTGGTATGATCAGTTACACAATGTATAAATTATAGGATAAGATATAAGCCAATATTAGTCAGGTTTTGCCAGAGATATGGGACTTTAAGAATTTATCTTAGCTTTTACAAACACATTGTTTTTTTTCTCAGAATGGTAACATTAACATCATGACAATGGATTGTCCACCATTAGATTGCCCAAACCCAGTGATGCCCAAGGGCCAATGCTGTGGGGTGTGTCCTTCTGCTTGCACTGTAGGTGGTCAAGAGTATATGGAAGGACAGACATTTGCTGACCCCAGGGATAAATGTAATGTCTGCGCTTGCTCGGTAAGTCATCTGTTTATAAGTAGCTGTAGATTTATTGGTCTTTATTGGTGTAGGTGAACTGACTTCCGGTCTAATTGAATTGTTGCCCAAACCCAGTGATGCCCAAAGGCCAGAATCCCTAAAAAATAGGTCATATGTCAATATTTATGAAAAATTACTTCAAATATTATCATAAATTTCTGATTGTACCCCATTTGAAACTAAACCAAAATTGATATTCTGAGCGACAATACTGTATAGTTGTTTAATTTCGCGGGGAGAAAGTTTCATGTTTTTCTGAAAGAGAACTTATTTATGGGTATTAAATTTCATGCACGATTAATTACGAAATGTCTTCCTGATACTTCATAAGTATAAGGTATTATATTCATGGGTATTTAATTCTGCGATATTGTCATTCACCGTAAATATAGCGAAATTAAATCCCCAGCGAATAAAAGCAACTATACAGTATGCTTCTTCAACTTACTGGAGGTGAGAGGTTAACAACTAATGCTTTATCAACTTAAGCTTTAAAGACATTTAGTTTCTGTAGAATCTATATGGCAAGATGACACAGATTATTTTGCAATTAAATTTTCTTTCCATTGACATTTTCAAGAAATTGTCTAATTCATTTGTGACCAAACTTGGCATGAATGATTGGTAGGGTATGTAGATTATAGTTTGTAATTTATTTTGCTCTCTGATCAATAGAATGAGAGATCTAAGTGAGTGATACAGGTTCAGAGCCTCTAGTTATAAATGTTAATTTCAGGATGGTCAAATCAGCTGTAAGCCTATGAATTGTGGTCGACCTGAGTGCACACACCCCACCAAGCGACCAGGTGAATGCTGTCCCACCTGTGCAATGTGTACATTCAACAACCGTGTTCTGTTAAGTGGACAGACTGTCAGTGACCCACGTGATCCCTGTGAGAGGTGCACCTGTACTGTAAGTTATGATATTCAAACTAATGTATACCTGAAAATTTTCGCCCCCGGTTATTTTTGCCAGAAAACATGTTCACCCCCCCATCTTAAATTTGCCCTAAATCACCATAGTCCCATAGATAGCATGCATATCATTATTTCAAATTTTCAGCTTGAAATGTTCGGTTTTATTTTAAATTTGCACTCGCATCTAAGAAAGAAAATGGCAAATATTAAACGGGAACGAAAATTTCCAGGTATGCAGGATTGAGACTTTCAATTAACAATCAGCATTTAAGCACTACATTTTTGTCCTGAAAATGATTTAGTATAATTTGCATTTAAAGTTTAAAAATACACTAAAAATGCCTTTTTAAAGCATATTTTAAATGAATTACTTTCTACTTCTAAAGGTTATTTTACAATCTAAGTATTGCTGCAATGCAAATGAAATTCAGAGATTATTTAAAGATATGCATATTTATGATTAGGCAAAATAATTTGTTGAATTCTCTAAGAAGTTGACATTTGTCCAATTAACATATTAAAACAGCAATTAAATAGTCAACAGGTACATTTGATGGCATTATACAACTTTATTTTTTTTAATCAGGATGGATTTGTTAGGTGTAATGCAGTTTCTTGCCCTCCTGTAAACTGTGTTGACCCCATCAGGAAACCTGGAGAGTGCTGTCCAACTTGTCCAGAGGGCTGTTACCTCAGTGGGGTTCGTTACAGAGAAGGAGAACGACTGACACATCCCATTGACCATTGCCAGGAATGTCAGTGTATTGGATCCAAACTTGAATGTAGTAAGAAAAGATGTCCTAATATCCGTTGTCAACACCCATCTTATTTACCTGGCAGTTGTTGTCCTGAATGTACAGGTAAGTTATCTAAACAAATAATACAATTAAATCAAATTGATAGGTAAATGTGGGGCTTGACAATTCACCATTTTCAGACTGCTCCAGCCATTGAAGCTATATATATATATATACACACACACACACATATATACACACACACACACACATATATACACACACACACACACACACATATATATATATATATATATATATATATATATATATATATATATATATATATATATATATATATATATATATATACAGAATTCATTTGTTCCACAAAAGAAGCTATGAATGAGTTGTGTCTATCTTTTTCTAAGTTTACTTGTCAGAGCTATATCTTCCCCTAGACTCATCATATTTGGTTTAGATACACACTGTGTTTTTATGACTTATTTTATGTTTTATAACACTTAGTTGGTTTACTTGTCCAGTGATTTCGTAACCTAGACTAACCATGGGTGTCCTTGGGCAATATGTTCTTGAAACAAGAACACTGTTCACTTAGTAAGAAAGCTGGCCTGAATGTGAAGAACATTGACCCAGAACACTGTTCATGGTGCAAATAACTCTTGTTCTGTTCTCCATCATGTTCTTATTGACTGAGCAAGATCTAATGAGAACATGTTCTTGCCCACTCTGTATCTATAGAAAGCAGCAATTTTTCTAAATAGAAAAGGAAGTAAAGAAAGAAGCTGATACTTGTACTGACTTTCATGAAAATGTTTGACTGAATTTGCTGGCTTTTTGTGCTAGTATTGTAATTCTTAAGTGTCAAATGGTGTAGATCACTTTTTTTTTATTTTGTTCATGTATATTATGTGATAGAATGAATAATGAGATAGGGAATATTAACTTTGTATGTTGTGAAATTTAGTTTTGATTCTGGTTACTTCCCTTGACTTTCTTCAAAGAATATGTATGAAATTTTTTACTAACAATTTAAATGATACACATATTTCTCTTACTGGCAGATTGCACCTATCAAGGACTAATATTTGGAAATGGCCAGGCTTTCAGTCACCCTACAGAAAAATGCCAACAATGTACTTGTAGCTATGGCGATGTGGTATGCTTACAACAGAAATGCCCCAATGTTACCTGTCAGTATCCAACATCTGTGAACTGCTGTCCAGCTTGTGTGGGCTGTCTTTATGAAAACAAAGAGAGATGGAATGGAGAAACCTTCAGGACTCAAAGAGATCCCTGTTTGACATGCATGTGTGCTAATGGCAATGTAAATTGTACATCTAACCCCTGTCCTCCCACTAACTGCCAACATCCCATTCAGGGAAGGTGCTGTCAGGAGTGCAACAACTGTTTCTATCAAAACCGACAGTTTCAGAATGGTCAGAAATTTGTAGACTTTGAAAGAGACTGTTCTGAGTGCACTTGTAGGGATGGAACGGTGAGGTGTGCCCCTTTGCCGTGCCCCACTGTGGCTTGTAGTAATCCAACAAAAGGCCGCTGTTGTCCAGAATGTAGAAACTGTCTAGTAAATGGGAAAACGATCATGAATAATCAGCCAGTTCCAAATCCATCTGACCCATGCCAAGAATGTATTTGCCGGAATGGAAATATAGAATGTAGACCAAAACCATGCCGTAATGCTCGGTGTCATAATCCAGTCCGCAGGCAATGTTGCATGGAGTGCTCAGACTGTTTCTATCAAGGTCGAGAGTACAAAAACGGCACTGCTGTTTTAGATTCAAGAGATACATGTAGTCAGTGCATGTGCATGAATGGAAATGTTGAATGCAGACGACAGACATGCCCTCTCATACACTGTAGCTGTCCTGTATTGGTGGGGTGTTGTCCTGTATGTGCGGATTGTTTCTACAGGGATCAGGTGTACAATAATGGTGCCAGATTCCCTGACCCTACTGATCCTTGTAAGGAGTGTACCTGTAAGGTGAGTCATTTCTTTTATACTCAATTACTTGTCTTTATTATAATGCTCACCTTGCCCGAATGGAGTTGTTTCCCCCTTGTAGTGGATTTTTCATGTTTTTGTGATCACTCCCCATCCATTGTCCGGCATCCGTCTGTAAACTTTTCATATTGTCAACTTCTTCTCTGAAACCACTGAAGGAATTTTGACAAAACCTGACAGGAAGCATGTGCTTAAAGTCCTTTACCAAGTTTGTAGTTTTCAGCCAGATTGGCCCAGGGATGGATCCAGTGGGAGCAGAATAGGTTCCAAAAGGCATCCTCTTTAAAAATCTTCTCCAGAACCGCTGCATGTATTGAAAAACAGATTTTTTTTGAGTGATCTACATGGATGTATTTTTGATAAAAATCTGAATTTTAATTTTTTACACATTTTTTAGGTCTTTTCAGCCTTTGTCATTTTCATTCATTGTTGCATGATTTCCTCAATTATCTCCCTTTTCACTTTGATTCACTTTGATGCATTCATTTAATGTGTTTTACCGGTAATTAAGAAATGTTTTTGTGCTAGAATTTTGCTGAAATTTAATTTCTAGAATTTTTTATGATTTTTTTAAGACTGCAAAAATAGGGGGGGGGGGGGGGGGGTGGCATATCTCACACTATCAGCTTTTGTTTCAAAACTACTGAAGGAATTTTTACGAAACTGTACAGAAAGCAAGTGCTCAAGGTCCTTAAACAATTTTGTAGTTTTCAGCCAGATTGGCCCAGGGGTGGATCTAGGGCGGTACCCTCTTTAAAAATCTTCTTCTCCAGAACCACTACATGAATATAAAACATCTCAGATACTGAAGTATAAATCTTTAAGATGTCCAGGACACAGATACAAATCCGGCAAAAAGGACAAACACGGACCTCTCAAAACCAAGAGGTCGGATCAGGTGCCATGGAGGAGTAAGCATCCCCTGTTGACCGGTCACACTCGCTGTGTGTCCACAGCCAGGTCCAAATGAAATACGTGAGGAATGAATCCTTATCACAATTGGTACAGACGTCTCAACAACCGCCATCGAAAAGGAAACTTCACATTTCACCCAGTGAAATGGAGTAATCGCAAACAAGACTATTATACCCACTGTAAAATTTGCTGAACATTGACATCAAACGTGGTTTTCGATATCCCTGTGTCAATAAATTGTCAGTGAGTAGTTTACATCTGTGTATGAAATGTTCATATGTTGAACACGACCTGGCATATCGGATCATTTGTGAAATATAAACTCCATATGTGGGAGACTGTGGGATGTTACTACTTAAATGTGGAAAATTTATGATGGGAAAGCCAAAATCGTCATGTTTGTTGTATAGCTTAATTGCCAATTTCTGGTCTGTGTCTATAGTAAGTAAAATGTCTGAGTATGAAGCGTGTGTGCTTTATTCTGTTGTATCTTTAATTTCTAGTTCGCTGCGATATATCACATTGACATATGTATGAAAATTGTCATTATTAATTGACAAAATGTCATCGATATATTAAATATAAAATTAAAGGATACCGTCAGCTTTTTCTTCTTTTGATTCAGCAGTTTCTGAATGAAGTCTGCTTCTTGTGAATGAACGAACAGGTCGGCCAATAAAGGGGCACAATTGGTTCCCATAGGAATGCATTACAAACATATTGTCTATTAGAAATTCCAGCATTCCAGTTTTTTTATATCAATTTCAATGTATTTATGTGTAGAATCAGAGTGGTGTTTGTCAAAAGTATCATGAAAAAACGGTTTGTTTCTGAGTGATCTACATGGATGTATGATTAAATTTTGTATTTTTCATAGAAACAGGAATATTAATTTTTGAAGCATTTTTGAGGTCTTTTCAGACTTTGTCATTTTCATTAATTTTTGCATCAATTATCTCCCCTTGCATTCACAATGATTCATTAAGGTGTTTTACTTGAATATTGTTGAATATATGTTTTGGAGCAAGAATTTTGCTGAAATTTGATTTCCAGAATTTTTTATGAATTTCTTAAACAGCAATATTTATGTTTCTTGGCCAGATCAGCCTACATGTACATATTCTTCTTGATCTTCTTTCCACATTTGTAGATGGTTCTCAGGTGAGCGATTGAGGCCTCTTGTTTTTTTTTTATCATCATTAAGACATATTTGTCTTATTCTGCTATGTTGACTGTCAGGTGAGCAATTTAAGGCCCTGTTAATAATTTGTAGTTTCCAGCCTTAAATCTGTATACATGCCAAAAAGTAATTATGGACTTAAAGGTGCGTTTTTAAAACTTTAGAACATCAAATACATTGGAACGTTGTTATTTCAAAATTTACAGGACCTTTCCATTGACTTATCTGGTATTTTTCAATTCACACATTTCCTCTTTTGATTGGACAACCAATAGACCTACGGTAGTCAGGGTCCTTCTGAATCTGGATTATAATAATCATTAATTATCCTCTCACTTTGACTTGTTAGTGGGAATTGATTGTCCTGTTTTTTGCAGGTAAACCAGTTCTTAATTGCAATGCTTTGCTTATAAAAACGTAAACCTTCAATCATAGAAGGTAATTTGAAGATAACAAGTGTTATTTCTATAATATTCTGATTCTTTGGACCATGCTTTGAGATAAGCAAAATTTTGGGGTTAAAACAATGGACCGTTCATTCAATTTTGACCTTTTGAGATTTCGCTGTAATGGAATTGTCATTTTGGAAAATGATACAGTGTAATCAACATAATGTTTTTCAAATACATCTTGTTACCTGAGTAATTTGTGTCTTACAGGATGGTTCTGTCTCCTGTCAGAGAAAGCAGTGTCAAACTACTACATCTTGTAGTAACCCAGTTACGACGACATGTTGTCCCGATTGTAGTGATTGTATGTACAGAGGTAGACTACTTGGAAACGGACAGTCGGTTATGGGTGATCGATGTCAGACATGTACTTGTCAGGTAAGTCATAACTGCATCAGGAAGATAATATCTATATGTTGATTGTGTTAATTATATCATATATATATAATTTCACCCCCGATATAACGTTATATTGCCAAACCCACATAACACTGCTATTTCTCGAAGAACTGATTTCCTCGCATACCGCCATCCGCTGCTTATTCTCCGGTACAGATTATACATCCATGATAATCCTTATTAGAGCAGGTGTCTTTTCAAGGAGAAATGCGGTATATATATATATATATATATATATATTACTAGGTATTATTAGGTTGTAGAGCTAATGCCATACCCTAGGCATCGTTGTCATCGGCATCCATAGACAACTTTAAACTGGCCGTTATGTTTTTAACTGTAAAGGACAGGGCTTTGATATTTCATATATAGATTCCTTATGACCAAAGCTTTCATTGTTACCTTGACTTTTGACCTTGACCTTTGACCTACTTTAAATATTTTTTTTAACCATGGCAATATCTTTTAAACCATGAGGGATAGAGCTTTGTTATTTCACATATAGATTGTTATTTCACATATAGATTTCTTAACCAGAGCTTTCATTTAGTACCTAAACTTTTGACCTTGTGACCTTGGACTTTGATATTTAAGAGTAATTCTCTGTAAACACCAAAATTGGTCAGAAATGGTATATCGCAAATTTTGAAGGCAGCTGGTCACAATGATAGCCTTGCATGAGAGTAACAAAACCTTACAATTTTTTCCCAGTAAAACTTCCTCGTTACCATAGCAACGGTCATTTATCTATATTGAATATGGTAACCTAATGAAAATAGCCATATTACGTAAATTTCATGAAATGTGATATTTGTCAGTTTTGACAGCAGTTTTTTGTATTAATTATTGATCTTAACATGTTTATATAACAAGGTAGAAAATATCGGGGATCGTAATGCCTCCGTTTTTAAAAAAAGACCTGTTGAAAGTTGGTTTTTTAGGTTAATATAGGGAAATTCCGTGCAAATTTAAATCAGGCCTCTGTAAAAATGCAGCATAGGAAATCGCTCATTTATCTCTAGTGACTTAAGTAACATTAGTAGAAACGAACAGCAAAATATCTCAGTGGGTATTTTTGTTACTAATTAATAATTCATTGGACAGCATCAACATAATTTGTTATCCGTGCAAAAAGAGAACCCTTTAAGAAAATTGGAAATGAACAGCTTATGTGAACTCGGTACTACATGTGGATACAAGAAATCGTACTTGCAATAAACATAGATTCATAATGTAACCAAATCACTCGCAAATACGACCAATTTTTAGGTTTTGGGTGTTTTTTATGTCCACATCTATCGCTACCCGTTTTCTCAAACCAGAATTTGAATGTTTTCCGTTTCCACTCTGTCAATACAGCCGAAATCATGGTCTGTTATGCGCTCAAAAATAACCACGATACGTTTGCAATAAACTAGAGCGTCTATCTCACGTTGATTAAGGCGGTCACTAAAAGTAGTATTCGGAGGCGGAGACGGATTCGAGAATCGGCGGAATCGAACAAATAATTGTCGATTTCTTCCCCAATACTTATTCAAAGAACACAATAATTGTAGTATATCTTTATTGTGGTATTTTACATCATTCACAATAGAAAATTATACAAAATTATTTTGGACTCGATTTACGTGACATTGTCTTACGTTGGCACACTAAATTTAGTAGTCGGATTTGACGGCGGAGTCGAGATATTGGATCGATTAATTTGTTATACTTAAACTTTAAGTAAAGTTTATATCACAATCGTTTATGATAATATCCTTCTAAATATACCATTAAATGACACTAAAATCACTTATTTTTCGTTAGCAATCATAATTTGTAATCGCTTAGTAATACTACAGAGTCGGATCGAAAAGATGCTAATGTCGGATTCCTGATAGTATAGTGTTTTCGGATTCGATTAGCGGCGGATTCGAAATAAATAATCGTTGATTTCTCACCCAGTTCTAATTGTATTTAAGTAATCTTTTAAATGATAATTAATGATATCTTTCTGATTTATTTTCAGTAAAAATAACTCAAATTTTGGTTCGTTTTAGATTTCCTAGATTTTGGCTACACTAAAATTAGTAGTCAGATTTCAGTGGCGGAGTTGAGATGTCGGGTCAATTTAAAATAATCTGAAGCTTTTTGACTTAAGATAAATTGAATATAATTATTGTATATGATCATAGGTGTCCCTAAATATTATTAAATGACAATCAAATAGCATATTTTGTGTAAAAGTCAAGATTTACGAGATGCTATAAATCGGTTCGAAAAGAGACAATGTTGGAGTCCTGATTTGAACGGACGCGGAGATCTGGGGGTATGGTATATTTAGGTATATTATATTGCTAATACAGTATATAATGAAATTATATATATTATTTGATCTCGACAATTGTTATTTACTATATTTGAAAGTTAGATTTAAAAATATTATGAAGATTTGAAATGATAGGAGAAATTTAGTTGAACTATATACGTTGAAAATTCTTAAAATAGCCAAACTTTGAGTAACCGTTGCTAAGAAACGAAAAAAATACCCCCTCTGATTTTATAATATATTGTTCTTTAAGACTTATTCAAACTTTAGGTCAAAGTATCTTAAAATTTCTATGCTGCATTTTTGGGGGGTAAAGTCTTGAAAAATAAAAAAATCATAAAATTCGTCTAATTGGATAATTGCAGAAACCCCCTATCTTTAAGTTGTTAGGCAAAATACCTTCTGTACTGATTATCACTTTGGATTTTATTGTTTTGAATGTTTAATCAAAGGTGATTCAAATAAAATATTTACATTATTGATATATCTTGTATGTTAAATAAAAATAAAGTGTTGAAACTATGCAAAAATGCCTTTTTCTATATGTGTAAGAGGACAAATCTTGTGAAAAACAACTCTTTGTTGCCATGGCAACAATATATATTTTTTTCAATTTTAAAATCAATATTATGTTTTAGTATTCTATAATTAACATATATAGTAAATATGAGCGTATTCTGTGACATACCATTTCTCAGCACTTAAATAATTCTTTGGTCTTTACATAGAATTACTCTTAATATTTAATCAGAGCTGAAGGAATCAAAATATTTTGACCTTAAAACCTAACAGCTGTGGGTAAAAAACTGATTTTGAAAATTTACACAGTGAGCTTTGTTGTATTCTGAAAACTCATTGACAGGTATCATTTCAAAATATATTGTTGGCAACAGGGATGGATTTTGAAACTTTGACCACACATTTTATCAGGTTGTAGTTCAAGATGACTACCTACTGCAGGGATGTGATTCCATAATGGTGAAAAAGGAGGAAAATGGGTTTGATAGGGGAAAATAAGGATCTAACATTGCAGCAAAATTTTGAGAAAGGAAGAATTCCACCAATTGGAGGAAAATTTTCATTACCGCTGCTGTTGACTGTCTTTGATTTTTGCACTTCTGTAGAATGAAAATGTAGTGAGAAAACTGTATTGAAGTAGGTCGTTACAAAGTTTATTATTCCTGTTATGTACTATCTTTTGACAGTATGGAACAGTTCAGTGTGCCAGTAAGCAGTGCAGAGCAGTCAACTGTAAAGATCCATACACAGACTACTGTGGCTGCAAGTCATGTGACAGATGTATGTTTCAACAGGAAATATATGAAAATGGAGCGACATTCCCCAACAGATCTGACCAATGCCAGACCTGCAGATGTCTGGTAAGTTTTTGAATTCCATGTTTATGATAAATTGTGTGTATAGTGCTTTGTTTGCTCAGCTATAATATTTGCTTCATGTTTTTGGACCTCAATTAGCAGTAGACAGTTGAACACTTCTGACAGGCATAATCTGTACCAGTTACATCCCAAAGGTATTGCTGTATTTCTAATGTTTGAAAGCTTTTGCGGATATTTGTTCTTCTATCTGCTTGATGAACATTGGTAACTTGGTTAATTTAAACAGCGACTTTTTATGGTCAGAGTATTCCAAAGGAAGACAAAGAGCTGATCTAATGTGTCAGGCCAGACAAATTGTATTGATCATATTCCAGAGGACTTGAAGACAAAGAGCTGATCTAATGTGTCGGGCCATGATCAATTGTGGTTGACAATATAAAGATTATGGGCAGTCTTGATTTCTTGCAATCATTTGCTTGTTTACAAATATGGAAATTCATTGCTATTTAAGTGATACTGAGGACTGGTTGTTATTTAGGTGATACTGGGGACTGGTTGTTATTTAGGTGATACTGAGGATTGGTTGTTATTTAAGTGATACTGGGGATTGGTTGTTATTTAAGTGATACTGAAGACTGGTTGTTATTTAAGTGATACTGAGGACTGGTTGTTATTTAGGTGATACTGAAGACTGGTTGTTATTTAGGTGATACTGGGGATTGGTTGTTATTTAGGTGATACTGAGGACTGGTTGTTATTTAGGTGATACTGAGGACTGGTTGTTATTTAGGTGATACTGAGGACTGGTTGTTATTTAGGTGATACTGAAGACTGGTTGTTATTTAAGTGATACTGAGGACTGGTTGTTATTTAGGTGATACTGAGGACTGGTTGTTATTTAGGTGATACTGGGGATTGGTTGTTATTTAGGTGATACTGGGGATTGGTTGTTATTTAGGTGATACTGAGGACTGGTTGCTATTTGAGTGATACTGAGGACTGGTTGCTATTTGAGTGATACTGAGGACTGGTTGCTATTTGAGTGATACTGAGGACTGGTTGCTATTTGAGTGATACTGAGGACTGGTTGCTATTTGAGTGATACTGAGGACTGGTTGTTATTTAGGTGATACTGAGGACTGGTTGTTATTTTAGTGATACTGAGGACTGGTTGTTATTTAAGTGATACTGGGGATTGGTTGTTATTTAAGTGATACTGGGGATTGGTTGTTATTTAGGTGATACTGGGGATTGGTTGTTATTTAAGTGATACTGAGGACTGGTTGTTATTTAGGTGATACTGGGGACTGGTTGTTATTTAGGTGATACTGGGGATTGGTTGTTATTTAGGTGATACTGGGGATTGGTTGTTATTTAGGTGATACTGAGGACTGGTTGTTATTTAGGTGATACTGAGGACTGGTTGCTATTTGAGTGATACTGAGGACTGGTTGTTATTTTAGTGATACTGAGGATTGGTTGTTATTTAAGTGATACTGGGGATTGGTTGTTATTTAGGTGATACTGGGGATTGATTGTTATTTAGGTGATACTGGGGACTGGTTGTTATTTAGGTGATACTGAGGACTGGTTGTTATTTAGGTGATACTGAGGACTGGTTGTTATTTAGGTTATACTGGGGATTGATTGTTATTTAGGTGATACTGGGGATTGGTTGTTATTTAGGTTATACTGGGGACTGATTGTTATTTACGTGATACTGAGGACTGGTTGTTATTTAGGTGATACTGGGGATTGGTTGTTATTTAGGTGATACTGAGGACTGGTTGTTATTTAGGTGATACTGAGGACTGGTTGTTATTTAGGTGATACTGAGGACTGGTTGTTATTTAGGTGATACTGGGGATTGGTTGTTATTTAAGTGATACTGAGGATTGGTTGCTATTTAGGTGATACTGAGGATAAATATATGTTAGATATTCAAAAACCAAACACAGAATATTGAAGTATAGACAGCAAATAAAAGATAAGCCCACAGTTTTAACATTGGGTTATGGTAAATCTCTTTAGTTTTATTACCTCTGGCATTAGACTTAAAGGAACTAAAAAAAACCAGTCAAATCCCCATTGGGACCTGACTAGTTTTTCTAAGCCTGTAGTAAAATGTGTCCTGCAAGCAATATATGTTTGCATTAAAACGTTTCATATGGCGAAAAAACATCTCTCCTCTTTTTTGAAATACCCAGCCCCTGACAATTAATAGAAATTATTTCAACCATAATAACATTCAGGTGTAGAAGTATCAAAGTGTGAACACTTGACAACATAAACAAGGGTGAAAATTGACAGACCAAGGGTCATTGTTTTACTGTAATCAATGTTAGAGTTACAGATAGGATAGGAGAGGGAAAGAAAGAAGCTGATAGAAAAGCAAAGTTATAATCATTTTGAGTCAAGATTGATGTGACTTGTCAGAAAAGTAGTAAAAAACAGTCGTGTACCACGATCGACCAAGTGCTAGTACACAATTATAACCAGCACATTACATGTACAGGGTCAA